>JBBBDQ010000493.1:3645000-3727500 GCA_037127315.1 Ascarosepion bandense
TTAAATTGTCCCTCTTTGGAGAAGCCATTAATTTATTGAAGGATTTTTTTTCTTTTTTCCCCTCCGCCTGTAATATACATATACTTCTTTTAAATTCGGTTGCTAATAATTTTTTTTTCTTGTTTTTCACTTACATTTAATAA
Source organism: Ascarosepion bandense (assembly GCA_037127315.1). Classification (NCBI taxonomy): domain Eukaryota; kingdom Metazoa; phylum Mollusca; class Cephalopoda; order Sepiida; family Sepiidae; genus Ascarosepion; species Ascarosepion bandense. The sequence goes on from JBBBDQ010000493.1 coordinate 3,645,144, forward strand.
TTATCGACGATTGTTGTTTGAAAAAGTATCGGTCGAAATGCGCCTTACATATTTTATACGTCGATAAGTTTTTATATCTTGTTTTTTTTTTCATATGATCCCCCTTTTCTTCCTTAAGTGGTTTTGTTTTGGTGCCACCTTCGAGGAATGGACTTGTTATGGTTTATAAAATGGCGAGTGTTCTAAAAATAGATAAAAAAAAGATAGACACACTGACACGAAGAATTCAAAATTGGGCGGCAAAATAAGGAACCGTTTCTTTTGGTAGGAGTAGAAGTAAGTGTAGGAGTAAGAAGTAGGAGTTAAAGGCAGTAGTTTTGTGTAGGAGATTTGAAAAAAGGAAGACGCTAGCAAGTTGACCACTAGAGTCCAGAAGGGATAAGCTCGTTTACTACTAGCATCCCACAGTGAAGAGAATTTAGCTAGTCTGCTTCTGTACCCACACAAAATTTAAAGGTTGTAACCTGATGTAAAAACCTAAGGTTTTATACCAAAAATAAACATCATTAATTCAAGTTTGTGTTATCTTCTAATTATACCAAAACGAAGCAACACAACAGTGGTGACCACGACATACGAAAAGAAAGCAACCTCATATACAACATATATATATATATATATACAAAAGGATACATGGAGCAGACAGGAGAGGAAACGGCTCATCAAGTCAATATCAAGGCACCGGATTTCATGAAACTGCTGTAAACGGATGGTTTACGATATTAGAAGCTCAGTATCACTTGCGAAATGTGACAGCGTCGAAAACAAAGTTTTATACAGTAATATCGTCGTTACCAGCCGAAGAAGTGGGTAAACTACCAAATGCTACCCTCGCCACATAAGGCTACGAGGAATTAAAACGGACTCTGATAGAAGCTCACAAACAAACAAAACCGGAGCTTCTAGAAAAATGAATGCCGGCTACGACTATTTCAGGACGACCGTCAACATATTTGCACGAAATGCTATCCGTAGCTAAAAGGATACGTATTAGCGACGATATTGTGAGACACAAATTCCTGCAGGCATTACTGTCAAAAATAGCTCTAGTAATAGCTACGCAAAAAGATTTATACCATACCCAATTTGGCAGGTTAGCAGATGAATTGATGCCATTATTGAATAACGATAAGTCATTTGTTGTTCAGCGACCCTTATCTACTAAGAATAACTCACAAACAAATTATAAAGGAAAATACAGCTACAACTCTTCAGTGCCACTAAATGTCAGGCCGTATCGGAATAACCGACGGATAAAAATTTGCAGAGCACATATTTATTTCGCCAATGAAGCAAGAACATGTAAACCTTGGTGTAAATGGCCCAAAAAGAACAATCTACAAATGTTGCCTAGTTCGCGACCAGCAACACCTACGGGAAGTGATTCGGAAAACTAATAGGGCGAACAAGTTCAGTCGCACGAGGTTCGCCGCTATTAGAAATTCCCGCAAAATTAGGGGCTACCAAATTTAAATTTATTGTAGATACTGGCGCAAGTAACTCAATATTACCAACTTCTGCGGTAAATAGTATTACATTAAAACCGGCTCCCATCCACTGCAAATGGGGAGAAAATAAAATGCTACGAACAAGCGAGTTTGGAAATTGGAATACCCAGTTTGAGGAGATCTTTTACTTGGACATTCGTGATCGCTGATATCACCAACCCACTCCTTGGACTAGATTTCCTCAAGAAGTTTGGTCTAATAGTAGACTGCAGTAACAAAACTACGATCCGACAACAACCCAGAGAAAGAGTTTAAAAATATCTGCATCAGCGCTGAATCTAGTCGTAAATGAAACGGAGCTCCCGTCATTCTACGGAACATGATTAAAGAAAAAATATCCGAACCTAATCAGACCGCATAAGAAGAGTAACAAAAAACACGACGGCGTCTACCACAGAATTGACACAGGAAGCAATACGGAAGCCATGACTCAGGCGGCTTAATGTAGAAAAGCTGGAAGCCGCACGTAGCGAAATATAAAACCCTACAAAAGGACGGAGTGATCTCCGTTTCCAAAAGCGAGTGGTCTAGCCCACTACATATAGTATCTAAACAAAGCGGAGGATTTAGATGTTGTGGAGACTATCGTTCTCACCATAGCATAACCAAGACTGACAGCTACCCGATGCCAAATATAAACTCTTTTTCAGCAAAACTTGCGAACAAATGACGATTCTCCAAAATCGATTTGATTTCAGCCTACCACCAAATTAAAATGCATCCGGACGATGTAGCAAAAACAGCTCTCACCACCCCATTTGGTCTTTATGAATATAATTATATGCCGTTTGGATTAAAATATGCGTCAGCTACATTTCAACAGTATATGGACAAAATTTTTAAAGACAATGATTGTGTTTTTATATATATTGATGACATTCTAATTTTCAGCAATGATGAAATTTCTCATAAGAAAGACATGGAAACTATTTTAATATTTTAAATAAACACAATTTAAAAATTTCAGCCACAGAATCTGTTTTCAATGTGACTTCCCTAGATTTCTTAAGCTTTCATATTAGCGTAGATGGCATTAAACCTACAACTAGTAAAATAGAAGAATTAAAATCTTTTCCTTACCCTAAGAACGCAAAAGGGCTACGCATATTTCTTGGAATAGTAGGATTTTATAGAAAAATAATACCAAAATTTTCAGAGACAGTCTTACCCCTGTCTGAGAGAATGAGGTTATCCCCTAAAGGCTCGTTCACATTAGATGAATCTGAACGACAATCTTTCAATTCTGTAATTAAGAAACTTAATGATACATCCTCATTAGCTCACCCTGAACCTAACTGTACAAATTATCCAGATTATGCCGATCGAATTTTTCTCTAAAAAATTAACACAAACACAAATGAGATATTCTACATTCGATCACGAACTTTTAGCAGCTTATTTGTCAGTGGTGCACTTCCGTCACCTCCTAAAAGGTCACCAAATGCTACATTTAACTCACCATAAGCCATCTTGTGGTTCATTTTATAGTTTAAATCGCGTTAAATCAGACAGACAACAGCGACAATTAACTATCCTGACAGAATTTATTTCAGATATTGAACATGTAAAAGGTAGTCAGAATATAGTTGCTGATTGTCTATCCCGACCAACTCTTGCTGCTGTACAAATAGATGCGTGTGATTTACCTGCACTTGCAGAAGCACAGGCTTCTGATACAGAAATTCAATCTTTTCAGAACTTAAAAATATTCACTATACCTGAAGATAACCAGTTTATATGGTGTGACTTACCAACGTCTTACCCCAGACCTTTTGTTCCATCTAAATTGCGTGAGCCCATATTCTATAGTATCCATTTCATAAATCACCCTGGCATTCAATCATCCATTAAGATTATTAAAGCTAGATATTTCTGGCCAAACATTGATAAATCAATCAAAGACTTTTGTGCATCATGCACAGCCTGCCAACAAGCAAAGGTCTACAAACATACAAAATCACCTATACAGACATTACAAATACCATCAGCTAGATTTCACACAGTCTACATAGATATAGTAGAACCACTCCCACCAGCAAAAAGCCCAAATAACAGTTACATCAGCCCTTATAGATATATCCTCACATGTATTGACCGCACAACTCGTTAGGTAGAAACACAACCCATCAGCGAAATCACTGCAGCAATTGTAGCTGAGGTGTTTATAAACACGTGGGTCACATGTTGGGGTGTCCCGTTGCAGGTTATAACTGACAGAGGCCGACAATTTGAAAGTGAGTTGTTTAGTGAAGTATCAAAAATAATTGGTTTGTATAGACTACGTACGACAGCTTATCATCTTCAATGTAATGATTTGATTGAGAGAATGCACAGGACCATTAAAACTGCTATTATAGCACGAAAAGAGTCCTGGCTATCAGCTCTTCCAATAGTACTTCTTGGGATTTGCAGTATGTCCAATAGCTCTGATTTTTCACCTTTTTATGCTGTTACAGGCATACAATGTTTGCTACCGCAACTACTAATATATAGCACAAGGGAGGAGGCTATAACTCAAAAGTTCACAAGAGATTTACATAAAACCATGTCACAAATTGATGTGAGAGACTTCACCAAAAGAGTTAATAAGTCCTCAAAATCTTATGTCCCAGAAAAACTTCAAACTTGTGATAAAGTTTGGATTAGATTGGATCGTGTTCGAAGACCATTGGAGGCACCCTATTCAGGTCCCTACACAGTCCTTCAGCGAACGTCTAAATATTTTCTGGTTAAGATAAATAATGATATGGATACGCAAGTTTCTGTGGATAGGTTGAAACCATATATAGAAGTACAAAAACAAATAGTAGAGAAAAGGTAGAAGAGAGGATGAATAAAAACAAAACGCTCAGTGATTCAGAACAAGGAATAAATAGAAAAAATTTAAAAAGAAGATTCTCCCATGATAAATAGAAACTCTCGTTCAAGTCGAAAAGTTTCCTGGAAGATATATAACGAGTACTATTATTATTAGTACTCTCCGTTCTAAAGGGGGAACTTCTCTTATGGTTTATAAAATGGCGAGTTTTCTAAAAATAGAAAAAGATAGACACACATAGACAAAAGTTCTCCAAAATTTGCATAACTTTTAATGAATTTGGTTCTAAGCTTTCGGCTCAAATAAGCCATCTCTGACGTCACACTGCGTGATAGCACGAAATGACAACAGATCATTGCCGTTGCCTAGCGGAGTTGTATGTCAACACAAAAAATCGTCGGTGATGGTGGATGTTATTGCATTACCGTCTTAATAACCTCTCTGAAGATGGCTCATGTGAGCCGAAATCTTAGAACCAAATTAATAAAAGATTATCCAAATTATGGAGAATGTTTTCTTTATTTTCAACCGAAATTAAAGCCAAATTACGAAGTTTAGAAAGGCTTAAGATTAAACATAATATACATTCATTGTCTCTTATATTTAATAACATATGTTTAGAAAATTATTTGTTGCCTCGTTACATATATATATATATATATATATATATATATATATATATATATATATATATATATATAGTGTATCATAAATACTATTACGAATATTTGGTTCGATTTCCTTACAACAAAACAAAGACAAAATCTATATAAACAAATGTGCGAAAATCGTCCGTTTTTACTTATTTAAAGGAAGTTAGCGGTAGATGGTGCTGTGTTGCCATAGGAACTAGGTTATATTTTTTATTCGGGTATATTTGTAACCAGATTGTCATGAACATTTAACGTGTCTCAGTTACATAAACGGGAAGTGCGAGAAAACAAACTATTAGGGTAAAAGAGGCGGTTATATTTAATTATTTCAACAGTAAAAAGAATGGTAGGAGATTGATGTCAATCGTGTAGCAGGAGTAAATACATGTGATCAGAAAACAATGGAGAAAAGATCGTCAGAAGAGCTACCTCTAAAATACTTGTAGATAAATGTACGTCAGTGAGAAAGTTACTGAAGTCGGCTGCCAAGTCAGGATCGCTGCATTACAGATCAACCTTTGAATTTTGTTGAGAACCTCAAGATGAATAGCAGAAGCAACCGCCCAGACATGGCAAAAATATTGATAAAAATTAGATTTGACTGCTGGTAATTTGTTAAGTTCTTTATGCAAAGAATTCACCGAATTCAGTAATGAATTTATTTTTGTTGGTATTTCTGACATGTGGTATTTTAAGTATTTACATTATGTAGATATTTTATACTGTTTTTTCTTGTCTTTATTGCAATAATCATGATGTTTCCGCCGTTCTACGGTCCGGACTTTTTCAGGATCTGTCTATATTTTTGCTATGATATATTGTAACTCTTTACTGTATTGAGATTGTTCAGACTGGTGTCAATCTCATTATTTTCATATTCACAGCGTTTTTATCTATGTACCACTTCCCACTCAAGATATACAGAGAGTTGTTACATCGTTACACTCAGCTACCTAAAAGGTAGCGTCTCCTCAATTTATATAAAGACGGTATTCCTCTCAAGCTAATTCTTTGCTCACAAGGTTCTTCGTGTCAAACTCTGAATTGCTTTTAATTGACAGTTGTAAAGTTGTAATCATATGTACGTAAGAATAACGAAAATTTTCTCTGTATAATCCAACCAGATGACGAGTCTGAGCATGTTGAATTAGATCACCAAGGTATCTACAAAGAAAGCACTATCGCTTGTCAGAGACAAACTGGACTCTGACCCATCCCTTGTAGAACATACTAGTATAGCAATAGATAACATGATAAACATACTGACCTTCTGTACACAAGCAATATACTTCGAAGTGGGATCAACGGGATGATAGCGTAGCAACTCTATGGGGCAGTAACTCAACGATATCTTCATTCATATGACCTCAACAAAAATATCAATACTGTTTGTAAAGGAGAAAGTAAAAAAAAACAACAGTAAACTAGCATTCGTGGATGTACTAATATAAACAGTACAATGTAAATAGGGCCAAATGAACTCCTTTTATAGCAAAACCAAAATTTGTATACCCCAAAACGCATCAGAAAAACTGGGTGGTCAGTTTTAGTATAAGATAACGTTTGTAAGACAAGTAATCTTAGGAATTATAGTACTTGATAACAAGAGATGGAGAATTTTTAATAATAACTAAGCTTAATATTCTTTAATTATCTAGTGATAATTTCCTTTAAATCTCCTGAAGAGTAGATACAATTAGGTTAAAGTCAGAATGGTGATATTGATAAATTAAATTTTAGAATAATAACAATCCTATTTATTATTGTTGAAATTATTTTATAAACTTTTATTCATGATGATGAGAATTTCATCAATTTTTTATCAATCTTCCGATTTCATTTTATTTGTTAACTAAAAAGAGAATTATTTTAAAATCATTAATCGTATATGATTAAAGGGGACCAAAAACTTTCGATAGAAGACGAAAAAATTCAAGAATTCATAAAAAAGTTAGTCAAGAAAAATGAGATCAAATTACTATATTATATTAAGAAGTGAGAATGTGTGGTCTTCAGGAAGCAAGTAAATTGGTTTAACACGGAACAGATAATTGAAAATGTGACACAGAACTCTGAAGGGCGTTGGAATAGTACAATATGTTTACTTGCAATCATAGGATTGCGGACTTACTATGTAATATCACTACCTGAATATGTCAGTGGAGCCAGCAAGGGAAGAAGAGATTTGAAAAAACTAGAGACGTGGTTCCAGAAAAAGGGGCTAAGAATTTCTTAGTTCCTGAAATGATGTAAAACAGTAAAGGAATAGAAACACGGAAATGTGTAATGTATGAATTCAATTCTTCTTACCACTGGATATGGATGAATTAGTAGGACTTACATGACTAAATTATTATCATTAAAATATTATAATAATTCATAGAATCTAACAATAGTTTCTGGCTAAGATTGATATACCGTAGAAAACCAATCTTTTTGAAAGTTCAAAAATGTTATGTGAATTCTTTGAAACTCTTCACTTTAATTCAGTCGTTAATATTTATTTCTAGTTTTCGAGCTGGTTAATCTTTAATATGTTTCCAGTTTCGCCAGAATGATATTGCACAAGATTTATGGAATGGAACTTAATCATTCCGGAAAATATCTCCGGAGATGTCGAGAAGCAAATAGTAGAATGTAAGGAGCTGCAGAAAAAAAATCAAAAGAATTGTACGTGAATTCTATGAAACTCTTCACTTTAATTCGGTCGTTAATATTTATATCTAGTTTTTGAGCAGGTTAATCTTTAATACGTTTCCAGTTTCGTCAAAAAGATATTGCACGAGATTTATGGAACTTATGTAATGGAGCTCAATCATTCTGAAAAATATGTCTAGAGATGTCGATAAGCAAATAGTAGAATGTAAAGAGCTGCAATTGTCTATATCGCTTTATCACTGGTTTTGCTCAAATCAAGAGGAAATTACACATGGAGGCAACCTTACATGTTATAGCAAGTGATAGTGAAACGTTGAATGACCTGAAACGAGATTCTGAGCTACTTATTCAACCATAAGTAGTTCTAACTCTATGCAGTGATTGATTCTGTTTTTATGACTTCTCACCCCATTGTGAATTATTTAAATCTGACACTATAGCACGAAGTGGCAAGAGTATATTAAGTCAATTTCTAAGACGATAGCTAAAAAGTTTAGTTTACTGTGTCGTGTAAGAAAACTTTTCATGCCAGCATCTATCTTACCATTCCTCATTGCGCTGAATATATCTAAAACAATTGGTCAAGTGATCCTGCTGTACATTTAGAGATTTATGTTAAAGTCCAAAGAAGAATCTACAATGTTATTGGTTCTCACCTATCATCAATTTGTTGTCTCATTTTTCTTTCAGTGTGTGAAATATTAGATTGAGATAGGTTTCGTATTTGTCATTTTTTTAATCATTTTGTTAGTCGAATTACGATCCATATATTCAAGTTTATATATATATATATATATATATATATATATATATGGAAAGGAAAGAAAGAGAGAGAGGGGGAGAGGTAGAGAGAGAGTTATAGAAAGAGAAATTCTTCATAAAGTCAAAAGATATATATATATATATATATATATATATATATATATATATTTTGACTTTATGAAGAATTTATATATATATATATATATATATAATATATATACAGAGAGAAAAAGAAGGAGAGTGAAAGTGCAGAAATAATCTACCATTCCTCCATACTTTGAAGATTGCATAGAATAAAAAATCTGTAACATTATTAGTCCTGACCTTGAATCTTGGCTTCAATCTCCTTTCCACCGCAGTAAAGAAGCTTCTCTGAATTTCTATAAATATTTCATGGTAACTGTTCCGATTATCGAAGGTCTATGATACGTAGATTTTATGAATTTAAGCGCAGTACTAGATTGGCAGCAAGGTCCCATCATTTTACTTTTAAAATTACTAGATGCAATCGTAAGTTCTATTCTAACAGTTTCTTTTTTATTGCATTTCTCCTTTAAATTAACTCTCTTCCAGTTTCTTCCTTGCAAGTTAATTTGATCTACAAGAAATTAAATACAATATTAGTCGTTATTTTCTTCCTTCGTAATTTTATTTATTTGTTTATTCTTTCCCATTAATAATACTTTCTTCTTATATTTTCTAACACTCTGTAACCTCTCGCATTCTAGTGGCTTTATTGCTAAGCTTGGGGTGAAATAATTACAATATAGATAACACTAGCTCTAACTCTAGCTATAGATAAGCACACAGTATATCTAACCTTATACTAGATTTAACTGAAGCTCATTCTAAGCCAATATATAGATAACACTAACCCGTGATATATATTAAACTGTCTTTAAACAGCTAATACTAACCCTAAATATAGATAACCATAGCTATAGCAAACCCTAACTCAATGCATAACTATAATTGTAAATAAAAATAACCCTGATATAGTTAACAAGAATTCTAAATATAAGTATTGCTACACATAACTTAGCTCTAAACATATGTATAGCTAACCTTATCCCCAGGTATGTGTAACCATAACGCTAGTTAGATTTAACAATTACTCTGACCTTAGTTATAGCTAGCCTTAGGTATTGCTAAACCTAGCTGTAACCATAGGTAAAGTTAAGCCTCGCACTAAGTCTAAATGTAGCTGACCGTAACACTATGCATGGCTAACCCCAGGTATAAATTGATACAGATATAGCTAAAACTATAAACCTTCAAGACAGTGTGATTTAGTCTAGTATATTAAAACTTTGTTTCGTGAATTTCGTGAAATTCTAATTACGCATTCAATGCCCGGTCCGGACAGTATGAACTTGGATTCAGTGGAAACTCGCCAGCAATAATTTATCAGTAATAAAAACAACACAACCATACGATATACTGAGGCAAGGCAAGTGGAACCAAAACATTTACCACTGTAGATTAAATAAATGGTTCAATTCAAAATTATCATACAGATATAGACCTGATCAATGCCAGAGGGAGCATCGGTTGAAATATTGTTATAGTAAAAACAAATATAAGTCTAATAATATCAATACTAAAAGTGAAAAAAAATGTTAAACTCACAATACACTATTTGTCTATATTTTTAAAATGAACCATTGTAATTATTTACAATATATTTACACTGTGTCGGACTGTTGTTCTCGTCTTTATTGACATACACACGAATTTTTCAGCCGTTCTACACAACGGCGACTTGGCACAAAGAGCTGTGGGTTCGATATCTGACTACAGCAGGGATCAACAAAAAATTGCAGTTTAGTTGTAGGGTGATAACTAAGCCTTTCAGAAGCGGTATGACACATGGAAAGAGAACAATCTGTCCAGTGATAAAAATAAAATGTTCGCTTTGAAATTCCAATCATCTAAAGAAGATCGGGGCGTACAGCGGCTGAAACAACGTGAATGTCGCAATAAAGATCAGAATAACATTCCGAACAATGTACATAATGTAAAAAAAACTTATAAAACATATTTAAATACTCTCCATTTTCCTTAATAACTGTAACTCTTCGCTCTACTAGGTGGCTAATATCACGTGTGTTGTTTTTTGTTGGAAAAATTGTTAAGCAGTTTTTGAACTGATTGTGTAGAGTCAATTTGTCATATAAATTGTTCCGTAGAATCCGTAACAAAATGAAATCTGAAGTAATCAATTCAGAAGAAAATGGCTGGAATGTTTTCCCATTTAAGTTCTTAAAACTTATACAAATTCTACTTTGCATTGTCGTGGTGGAACATGTCACTTTCGATTTGCCAAAAACAGCCGTTTTGTTCTGGCGATTAAACAGGAACTGAACGAATATACTGAAGAATACCCAGATGTCTTTGAGAGAAAACTACATAGACTTACATGAAAATCTTCCTCGTGATGTCAAACTTGGCTTTAACTTCAAATAACATGAGATACTCAACTAAATACCTCCATCAGCTACACAGAAATTAACGCTTACCTGTTTAATCGCATGTAAAACTGTAAAACTGTGTGAGATGATATATATATATATATATATATATATATATACGCTCTCACACCGTGAGTGAGCACTCTGGAAGAATTGTAGACTTTGAAACACAGTAGCTTCTCTAGCATCTACACATCGGTCATTCAGCAATGAATTAGAACACTCTCAGCTATTGGGCATCTATAATGATCATATACACGCTAAAAGTCTGCCTCCTTCTACCGAGCACCCCTAATAGGTAGGGTTTCAATCCTGGGTAAAAGGCAATCGGCTGTATAACCGTACTGATGAGCTGTGATACAGCGAAACAGATCTGTCTGCGGATAACTATATATATATAGAACAGGTGTGGCCAACAAAGTCTACACTGATATGTAACTAATCCTTGATAAGAGAAGGGACTGGTTTATTTTTCAAAGTCATTCTTGTAAACGTAAATTTCTGATTTGTGGTTCTGCGTATATATTGAATTTTTACAGGATGTACATTAAAGTAACCACACTCATAATTTTAATGATTATAATCATGAATATTAATTGCATGGATAAAATATTTTACAGTGCTAATCACGAGTAAGCCTAATGTATCTTATATATAAAATAGGCATACTCTCGTTATTAACAGATCAATACCATGATTCGAATAGACAATTCAATATATTTATGAATTAATATTTATTTATGTGCAGCATATACAGTTTATTAAAGATAATTTTATAACTAGATATTGCAGAAAAATTTGCCACACTGTTCATAAAGAAAAAAACTTGTAGTAGGGCACATAACTCCTTCGCGTAAAAGGGGGATAATTCAAGCAGTTTCTTAAAAAAAGTACCGGAACAACACTGTTTAAAACATACACATTATTTCCATCCTGGACACGACGACATATTACACCCCTGTGCAAATTATTAAAAACAACTACTTTAGTTTTCTTTTATTCTCCATACAATCGGTTATAGACCCACTTTATTGAAAGAGTGAGATAGATTTCTATTTTTCCTCAGATTAGGTAATTTGCAGTGTGTGCAGTAATATTAATCTATTTTCGGTGTGTATGATACAATTTATTTGGCCTTGAAAATTACTGCTTAATCCATGATTGCATCAAATTTTTATCAGGCTCAGGCACTATGGTCTCGTCAGACGATTAGTCGTTCTACGCCCATTCTCTTCCAAGGAAGCCTACAAAAATTGTAACGTTGCACATGCATACTGCCCAGCATTTCAGAGAGATCGCGGATATTGTTAGTTTCAGCCTTTCAACTGTCAGTTGTGTTACCAAGGTGAAGAAACAAATTGGATCCATCAATCCAAAAAGTAAAGGAAACTGATATCGGAACAGAGAAACAACGCCAAGAGACCATGTATAAATTATCAGGTAAATTGTGAAATATGCAATAATATTCTTTTGTTTGAAAAAGTTTGCAACAGATGGAAGATAGTAGGTTTTTGTAGCGTTGAACCACCTCTTAACTGTTGCCGTTTCTAGGTTCACACTGACCTGTGACCTGTTAGGGTCCTAGCTATGGGCAAATACTATAGCCTAAACAAAGTAAGAACTCAATGGTACATTTCAAATTTAAATAAAAATCAATACAAAACTATAAAATGTATGACAATACATTTAATTAGTAAAATTCCGAAAAATACATTTTTGTCAAAAAAAGGTTATCTCAAAATATCTGTAGTTGAATTAGAAAATCAAGTTCGAAATATATATATATATATATATATATATATATATATATATATATAGTTAAATAAAGAAGACAAGAGGAAAACTATATTTTTCTCGCCTACGCGTTTCACTTTGTGATGGACTTTATCAAGGCAAAAAGACGAAATGAATTTGATTTTAAATAACGTGTCTATAAACAAACCATTGATGGTAACTGGAAAAGCACGCTCACAATTATTCATAATATTTACACAAATTTTTAAATATTAAAAAAACGTCATGTTATCATCATTGTTAGCTATTTGGTGAAACATTGCCCTTTCAATGTCTAAATAAAATGTATAATTTTGTAGTAGATTCTAATGTGCACTTGTTCTAACGTAATAATTAATAATAAATATTCTTTTCTGTATTTGTATATTGTACATTGACTTAAATTAATAATTTGAACGTTGCAATTATATCCTTTGTTATTATTCATATATATATATATATATATATATATATATATATATATATATATATATTGCTGATAAGAAAATTAAATATATATATAACCCCCACCGCAATTGCCGCTTTGCGGGGGCCCTAAGCATGGCCCTGAATATAACTTCTAGACATTCGACATTTTTAAACTGACATTAAATTTAGTTGATTCACAAAGTAAAGATAAATTATAAAATCAAAAGTGTTCGATGAGCAAATAATTTTTTTTATAAAAATTAGAAGCTGTTAAATCTTAAACTTACTAGTGAAGCTCTTTCGGAATCTTTGAAGAAATTGTCATTCTAAATGTATGTTTTGGATTAACATCTCAGGTTTTGACAATTTAAATCATATGTTAATTTAATTTCCTATTGAAAAAATAATTCTAAGCATAATTTCTATTTCAACAAAGATGTATTTATATTCTGAAAAGCGTCTTTCTTTCTGTGTTTTATCGTTGAATATCAATAAATCATCCTTATAAATAAGGATCTTCTGTTTTTTTCTTCTTTTATAAATCCTTTCAAAGATGTTTGGTTTTTTTAAGCGGATATGAAATTCTTTGAATTTTCTCACACCGCAACATCTTTCCAAAAACATCTGAGGTAACATTTAATTAATTTCATAAAAATTTTTGACGATCTGACACTTCTTCTTTTTGTAACTCCTTTGAAAGGCACTGACATAAATACACGCGCGTACACACATAACATGCTCAGTGAACTAACAAAAAATAAGTTTATTATTATGATGCTAATAACGTTATATTTTTAGTGACTTTTAACGTTGAATGTGTTGATTCCAAATAAACAACACGATTCGTGCAATCCCACGAGGGTCACTCAAAGAGATCTAAGATTCACACAAAAAAAAAGTTAAAGAAATAAGAATTTTCAATATAGCCCCTGTGATATTAAAGCACTTGATCCAACGATGCTTAATCATTGCAATGTCAGAGAATAAGGTGTCACCCTGGTCCTCTCAAAACTCCTCCACAGCAGTTATATATTATAATTATTGTTCCCGAAAGCTGGTGGAATTTGATTTCAATAGAAAACCAGTTAATTCTGGTGAGTAAGGTTGAAAAGGTAAAAATTCATAGACACTTTTGTCTACTTCCGCTACTGAAAGCTGACCAGTGTGAAAAGGGCGCGTAACCCTGGAACAAGTTCATGCATTCCCCTGGAACATGTTGACACATTCCCCAAGCCTTCATTCTCGTTTCGACTTTAATACTTCTTTCACTTGTCTTAATTCTAATGCATGAAAAGCTTTTCATTTTTCTAAGTTCTTTATCGTATTTATGACTTCGGAATAAAAAAAAAGAAGTTTTTTAAACGAGCAAAATATTTTTAGATTGTAATATTTTGTAATTCTTTTCAGTGCTTCAGCGATGCAAGTCTTCCTAATCAGGCTATAGCTGAGGAAGAATAGAAAGATTCATGCCATTCTTAAGGGTATTTTCGCGTAAGGCAAAATAACGACATGAAAAGAATTGAAACTCCACTTTCCAATAAAAAATTACCTACCATTACGCTTTACATCCAAGTTTACATCGGTTGGTATTCTCAAGCAGTTACCCATCTAAGTATTGAGCAGGCTCTAACTTTGATGAATGTAAGAGACCATTGTTTCAACATATGTTCACAATCCTTAATGTCGTTATCACTTGATTTAATTATATCGAATACATATTTATTTTATTTTCAATAATCTTTTCCTTTCAGATTCAGTTCATGCAGCAGTGTCTGTACAGGGATATGCGTGCAGTGTTAATGATATCAACTGAGAAAGTAGAATAGGAGGTAATGCTGAGTTTTTTCACACAAATGCTTTGCTATGAATGGGTGGACAGGTCTCTTAGATCTTGGGTGCTAATCAATTACGGACAATGCAAATTATTAATTCCAAATCGTGGAAAAGCATCATGAAACTACTCTACTATTTTTCACAGAAGGCTGAGCAATTCACAGAAAATCAAGAAAAATGAATGTATGATGAGCCATAATGGTATAAGAAAGACAACATTTGGAACTCGACTTTTTGATTATCAAATGCAAGTCATTACCTATTACACAATCAATATATATATATATATAATATATATATATATATATATATATATATTATATTATATTATATTTTATATATATATATATTATTTATTATATTTCATACATATATATATTATATTTCATGTATATATATATATATATATACATATATATATACACACACACATATATATATATATATATATATACATACATACATACATACATATATATATATATATATATATACAGAGTGAGAGAGAGAGAAATGAAATAATCTGCCATCCCTCGTCGGTTTGAATTTGTTGACATAACTGGTCTGATGCTGCTGCTACGTGTTTAAAGATCATCGATAAAATCCCCAAACGCATTTGCAATGTTACTGATCCTGAACAAGCATCTCGATTTCAGTCGTTTACCCACTAACATTTATGGTAACTTTTCCGATTAAGTTTTTTGTAATATAATTAGACTTTATGAATTTAAGCGCAGTACTAGATTGGTAGCAAGATCTTATCATATTGAGTTTTAATAGCTAAAAGTAACCGTAAGTTCTATAATAGCAGTTTCTTCCATCACATTTCACGCTTCTCCCGGTTTCTTACTTCCCATTGATATTTGATATTCAAAATTTTGAATGTTATTTCAATCGTATTCTTCTTAATCCTTAATTATTTTTTACCTTCTATCCTTAGTAGTAGTGTTTATCATATTCATTATTGTCATCCGGTACCCTCTTCCTCTAAGTATGTTAGGGCGGCCTATCGTCATATTTCGTTCTTTAAAAATTTCAAGATTGCTTTCGCGGTTTTGTGGTAGTAGTCTCCTTCCTGTAGATGCGACATTGCATGGTTATCGATGTTTAATTTCTATTTTGATGTTAAATGTCAAGAAAAGCTATATTCTTCGTTTCCAACTGTTCAAACATTTATAGTTAAAGCACCCTATAATACAACCATGCAATTGAATTGTTCTCATTTCTCTGTTTCACTAGGATATAATTTCCCAAGAACGACTACTTGATGGAACAATCTTCCATGTGTATATCTTCATGGACAGTACAACCTTAACATCTCCAGCCGTGTGTTAGTCGCTATCTAGGCTCCGTTTCATAATCTTCAATATCTACCACTCTTTCTTTCATTTATGACATTCACCACTTAATGAAAACATTTGAATTGTATCCCGTTGTTTTCCATTATGCATAATATAATATGAAAAAATAATTTGCTGCTTCTGTTTTAAGAACTACTAAATGAAATACTTCAGAAAGTATTGATAATCCTGAAGAACGGCTTTTAAACCTTTGTTGGTGGAATCTTTTTTTCCATGCAATATATTTCCTAGGTGTACAGATCTGATTTAATACATTATCAGGATGAGACTAAATGGTTCTATGATTAAATAAATTAGATCGCTTGCCCTTCAAAGCAATGTTTAACCCTATCATTTCAGATGTCGATCGTAGTCAGAATTTTCTTTTTTAGCAACTGAAAAAAGGGTCAAGTCAATGCATCCGAACGAAACAGGTAAGGTACCAGATCGCCTAGACTAACCTTGTATATTTGTCGTTTTGTAAAATATTAGTTTTTTAATCACTACTCATGATTCATTAATCTGTTTTGCTATGTCATAAACCGTTCTGTACAAGGCAAAGAACAGCAGATGTTTATGTTACTTTATAATTGTTTTTTTTCTGAAATTTTGAGGGCCGGGGTATAACGATAAACAGCATCCTATAGCAAGGCCTCTGATTAGAAGGTTGTGAGGAGCATAGAACCACTTCTTAATTGCTGTTGTTCCTAGTTCCAACCTGACTCAGAGTGGTAGCACCTGTTAGAGCCCCAGCTATGGGCAAATACTTAACCCATAAACTGTGGTTAAAATATTATGAAGTTTTAAAAATAGACTTTTATAGAAAAATATACAGTTTAAAAAAAATGTTACCAACAATAATTTTTGAAAGAAAATCGTACCATAACACATTTTTGAAGGAAAAAATTATTAGCAGCAATTCATTTTTAATACAAACTAGCAACCGTCATCAGTTTTAGAATAAAAAAGAAATGTTTTAAAAAATTTCTTCAAAATCTAAAGAAATTTGCCTGCTCATTATAACAGAACATTTAAAAAATGCCTTAAAACTCTTTCTTTTTGGCATTAAATAACCCACAAATGTTGATATGTCTTTAAACAAAACTCAAACTCAAACTCTGAAATGTTGGGGGACTTACACATTAATAATTCTAAAAAGCGTAGAAAATACCATGGGCACTGTACAAAAATATTGATTAGCAAGATCAACCAACAAGCAATTTCTACTGTAATAGATAACAACCACATGGCGTTCTAATACCGGTGACCGTACTTTGAAAGTAGGGAAAGGAGCACTTAGGGACCGAGATATTTTTGAGGAGTGATAAACTCAAAAAGAGTAATTACTGACCAATTCTTTTACTCGGTCATAAATCACTGACTGCCTATACACCTTTACATCAAGTTGGGGATATTATTTCTAAATATTTATAATTAATTATTTCTAATTTGCAGTTATGAAAGTATGATTATTTAACCTCTTTCTTCCCCTAACAACATGTCTTTTTGTATCTATCTGGTTGTTTTAATTTGTTTGTTCTTCTTTCAAGCTAACCTCTCTATGCGTCTTTAAAATGTTAAATGGAAAACAAAAAGTTGGTGGAAAAGTGCTGAAGATAAAATCTTACCAAAATCAGAGACTGATAAGTTTCATAATTTTGTGAAGCTTCTAAAAGAGGGGCCAGCCACATTTCTGCGGGGGATGGCCCCTTCATCCTCACTTAGAATCACCACTGACCGTACATTAACCGAAGTTAAACAACTTTTAGATGAGTGACCGCTTGGGAATATCAGGCGCTGCAACATTAGATGTGCGGTCAGTGTAAAGTATAAATTCTCAGTTTCGTCCAGCCCAAATCCGATTTTTAATTCCCGTTGATTTCTTTATATACTTTTGGGGAAAAATATAAATCCACTTTCTGACTAATTAAGAAGAATTGGATCATTAAAAAATTATTGCCTCCCCACTAAACAAAATTAAAAAATCTTACAATCTAAAATGGTTTCTAATTTGAATAACTCGTAAAAGGTTGATAAGCCGTAAAATCGAAACAAGCAATAAAAAAAAACCTCTTGTTAAATAACCAGAACCCACTGGGAATCCAACATTTTTTCGTTTGTTGTTATCTAAGCTAAAGCAACTAAGTATAAGTGATGTATGCGTATCGCTGAGTTCAATATCATTGTGCAAGTGAAAGTACTTTTACCTACGCTATATGTATATTCATTTTAAAATCTTATTACGTTTTTATCGATATGTGTGTTAATATTTTGTATGCTTTATGAAGTCAAGCTAAGATGGCTGCTGTAATAATGGCTGGAGAGAATGACATGTGAAACATTTCCAATGGAGGCTTGTGAATAAAAGCTAGTGAAAGAAATTGCCGTACATATTAGACAGCAGGCTGCTTCGTTCACAAAGTGCATCAGTTGAATTTACTTCGAGTAAAAGATGATATGAAGATGATGTTCAAAAAGCAAGCCGAGTGTGAATGATAAGTCATCTTTTATATACATAAGTATAAATATGTGATTCTATAATAGATATCTACAGAAAAAGATATTATAGAGTGATATACATATGGAAATACCGCACAGAGATACATATAAGTAGATATGAACCGACTATCAAATAAACGCAAAGACAAATGGCTTTTGAAACAAAAAACAAAAGCACACACACACACACTTACACACACACACACACACACACACACACACACACACACATATATATATATATATATATATATATATATATATAAGAAAACCAATGATCATATATATATATATATATATATATATATATATATTATCATTGGTTTTCTTATGTACCCGCAGATATATGTCAAATAATGCATCACTACACAAGAAACAGACGCGCTAAACTAAATTACATTTCCTCTTTTCAGCACCGGCCTCAAAGCATGATACTCTTAGTCTCGGGAACTTTTCTAGACTCGATATGAATGCAAAATTTCAACTTTCAAGAGGCCTCAAACTACCGAAGTGTAAGATTGAACTGGATGTCTACTATCGATAACATAAAAGGTTATTTTTGTATTGCTATCCACAAGCTTCAACAAGTGAAAGTAATTTGTTTCACTTTGTTATTCCCTGTTGGACGAT
Source organism: Ascarosepion bandense (assembly GCA_037127315.1). Lineage (NCBI taxonomy): Eukaryota > Metazoa > Mollusca > Cephalopoda > Sepiida > Sepiidae > Ascarosepion > Ascarosepion bandense. The sequence goes on from JBBBDQ010000493.1 coordinate 3,664,518, forward strand.
GCAATAATAACGACAAACTATATCCGGTAGAAAGGCTTCTGATCGAGAGACTGGAGGTTCTGAGTAGCGTGGTACCACGTTCTAATTGCTTCTGTTCTTAGGTCTAACCTGATCCGGCGTGGTGTCATCTGTTACGGTCACAAATATGAGAAAATAGCTAACTCCAAAACAAAAACAAATAAACTATGAAAGTATATTTATTTTTTGATAGTAAATATAAAGCAATACATTTTTCTATAAAATTAATTACGAACAATACATATTTATAGTAAAATGACCAACAATATTTATTCATAGCAAAATTACCACAAATACATTTTATCTGTAGTTGAAGGCGTACAATTGAGTTCGAAATATTTAGATTTTGGCATTTAATAAACCATAGAGGTCGATATACTGCAAAACAAGATCAGCACAGATAAAATAACACTTTCATGACAGTAATCCATATAATATCCTCGAATTTCTTAAACCCAACTGCATCCCAAAATATAACTTCAAAAAGACAACAACATAAAACATACATCGCCACCGTAATCCCATTCACAGAAAAATGTATTTACACAAAAAATGACTATCATTTACCAAATATTAAAAAAAAATGTGAAAGCAGAATAAGATATTTTTGTTACTTCAAAATTCCCAAGAATATTAAATTTCGACATCAAATGACCCGTAAGCAGTTGATCTGCCGTTAAACAAACGTACATATCAAATGATGCAATATTCAACAGAGTGATTTACACTATTTACATTATTCGGACTACTGTCCTCATCTTTGTTGCCATTTGCCCAACGTTTTGGCCGTTGTACGCTTCCGCTTTCTTCAGATGCTATGAATTTTGAACCGAACCCATTCTTACGATCACTGGAGTATATCATTCTCATTCCTTCTACGAAACCACTTTTGTTAGTCATGAGTTATCTCCATTTAACCTAACACTCCAAACACGATAAAAAAAAAACAAGAATTAAGAAAACTGAAAATAACGAACGACGCTGCCTATTCATTTTTGAAGATCAAAATGACACGTGGAAACTACGTTATGGCCACTAAAAAAAGACTGAAGCCAAAATTCCAGGTCAGAACCAATAACACTGATGATTCTTTGGATTTCATTAGACCAGATGTCGCAGAAGTAGACGATACATGGCTGGGTGATAGACGTGTAAATATCTATTCATATTGTTAAGACTGCTTTCCTTATCTTTATTGCTATATTTCGGTTTCGGTTGTTGTACGCTTCGATTTTCTTCAGCTGATTAGAATTTATAACTGAGTGTTCTCGTTCAATGAGTTATGGCACTTCCGGATAATTTTGTTAACTCTCTTTAGCTCAACTCTCTATGTTTTTCTTTTCACCACTGCTGTAGCCACATACTGAACTGGTAACATTTTGGGTCAAGTCACTGAATCTATCCAACGCTTTTATCAACATCAGTCTATGAAATTTTGGGACTTATAAAACTAACCTATGTGTAACTATTTTTTACTAAAACTCATATTGTTATATGTTTTTGCGCACTCCGTTTTACTGGTTCCCATATGATATTCATTTCTATGTTTGGTCGACTTACGAGATTTTTGTGGCCCAGCATATGCGCTAATTCCTTATAAATATTCTTGTTAGATTCTAGCGAGAGAAAATGCCTAGCATGACACATTAGACTAAATTTTGTATACAAACGGGTGCCAAACCTCACTTGTAGCTCCAAATGACGGTTTTCATTAACAGCAGCTAAACCCCGTGGACCGAGAGAAGGTGAGAAAAGACAACGCGACTGAACATACAACTTCTTGTGTTCCAGCCTTATTTCATTAAAAGATTTCTCCAGCTACAAAGGCCCCGAAGAAGAAGTCAACATATTGATATATATATATTCGTTACTACAGAATGCCATTTCGCCCAGAAGTGTATTCGAATTCTCGTTGAAAGTTTTGAAGAAAGAAATGATGTTAATTTGGAATGTCAAAGAGTGTCAGGTGCAGACTAGATTTTGTTTTGATGACAGTTGACAAAGAAGTCCGCACTCGAGATATGCGCGCGACGGACCTGGAGTAGCAGGTGTCAATGAGTTTCGCCTATTTAAGTCATGTCCTACAGCAGCAGTCAGCACTTTGGCAGTTCAATTCAGTGAGAAAACCAGCAGTCGTCAATTCGATAGCGTGACTAACGCAGACCAAAACCTCCCTCCAAACAACACGTACCTGAAGAAAAGTGAATAAAAAATGTATATTTTTATATGTCCATGTCGGCATTTTTTAACACCAAGGCCGAGAAGATGTTCAATTTTGGGTTCATTCTATTCTTCCTCGAATTAATATACAACAAGATGAAGAGGAGAGCATAAGAACATGGACGTAACTTGCAGAAGTCATGCACGTCTCATATAATCTTGAGTCTCCGGTTGTTATGATTAGCCATTATTACATTTGCCGATGGTGTTTAATTCCACCAGTGTTAAGATTTCCACACTGCGTAAGTAGAAAACAGTTTGAAAATAATTAAACATTTCATTTTGGTCAAATAATATATAGCAATAATAGCTACATTTTAGAGATTAAATAATTCATCTTACTAATACGATATATTGATATCAGCCATTGACAGAAAACTCGAGCACTTAGAGAAGGGTTAGAAGGAAAGACAATAGAAAAGACTAGCCTTCAATTTTTTGAAAAAAAAAATGCGAGCTCATTACCAAGTCGGAAAACGCATCATGCGCGTTCCGACATTCCCAAGCGTATTTTTGGGGTAAATGAATGGAACACACCCGACTGGAATTCGAACATAGCTATCAAATTTGACACAATGAAGAAATAATGTTTTTAGAAATGATAAAGGATATATTAGAAACAACTGGACAGAAGGAAACATTGAGTAGCACGCAAAACAAGTTTGTGCAAATAGATGGCAGAATAAGAATTGGAGGGGATGGTCATCATCAGGTTCCGGCCTCATTTGAGTTTCTAGTTCTTAAACTACCTCCAATTGTCATCCACCTACGTATCACTTTTTTATCTTATCACATTTCCCTCCTCGTTTCCGTATTTATTCTAAGGACATCATTGAAGGTTACTTTCTTGATTCTCTTGCAGTAGAATTAAAATCTCCAAAGGAGGGAGTGATGAGCTTACCTCATTTCCCTAGCTTTTATTTCCTGATACTATGTTATTTGTTAGATTTTTAAACTGGATCAGATAATAAAGGGAAAATATGCGTAGAGATACAACGGACAGGATGTTGTGAAGCGTCATGACTGCTCATGTCCTGAAAGAAAACACCAGGTACAAGATGTATCTAATTGATTTATTGTTTTGGTGGAATGTTCTTGGTTGTATTCTTGGGATATGCGTTGTGATGCAGTGGATATCGACTTGGAACGACAAATCGGGGAGCCGAGTTTCAATTCTAGTTGAATTTCTTGTATTCACTTATGCACAAATACCCTTGGGAAAGGTATGAATATGTCTCTTTTCTCCAGTTATGGGTTCAATCATAGGACAGATTGGGTTCTATAGCCTGAGCTGAAAAACAGTCTACCACAGAAAGCAATGGCAACCTACTGTGTGATAATCTTCTGTCCAATCAGTCATATCTCTTTCGAGACATGATCGCCCACGCATGGCACTTAACTGACTGATTCTTGGTTGCATAGATGGTATTTACATTGGATGGCGTTCATTTGTTGGATATTTACATTTCTTTTTTTTTTCCAGTAAGATTGAATCTGGACCACATCCGGGGCTCACTCGAGATAAACGATTACAGTTCGGGGTAGATTGTAGAAGATATTGGAAGATAATTGTTTAATCTACGTTTGAACAGGTTAAGATGTTTGTGATCCGTTAAACAGAGTAGCGTTTCGCGATAAGAATCAATTTGGGTAGAACTTTTTTCTCACCCAAGGAATACGGAGGAAATGTGAGTGGTTTGCTACAATATAAGTGATCCCTAGCGTGAAGGTGAGACATGGCAGTATTAATGAATGTAGTTTGTCTAGGAACGTTCCGTAGAAGTAGCGATAGAGTAGTGCAAGTCTCGCCCCATCTAGCCCGTGAGAGAGAGGCTGGTGGGAGAAAAAACATTGTTCTAAAAGACTAGCAGACTCTTTTGAACTCTATCAAGACTGGTTGTAGAATATTCTTACGTGACATATTAATAGACCCCTAAGATATTCTCTTAGAATAAGCCAATATATAAATGAAAAAGATTTCCAAGTTTGTTTCACATAAATATAGGTACCCCCAGGAATTCGGTGGAAAGACTGCTTAGTATGATGAAAAAAACACCCAAACTAAAAAAAGAACCCCCCCCCCCCAAAAAAAACAATGTTTTATCGGTAAAATATTCATGTTACTATTAAGGCGATAGATCAAAGTATTTTTTAATTATTTTACAAATGTTTTAAATTCTTTCTGACACTTTCAAAATTTCGGTATGAAATCTTACCTTTCTTTTTTCCGTTAATGACACAATTTTACAAGGGTTTCTTACGGCAAGCGTAATATAATCATTTTGCTTGTGAAAAATTCTGGCAAAATTAAATAATGATCAGACCTTTATGAAAATTTCAAAACTTATTTACATATGAGATGAAGTCGTTTTTTTAAATAATTATTTTCAGAAAAACTTGGTAATGTTTTTTACTCCCACCACCAATTAATTTTTTGAATTGTCTAGAAATTCGCGTGAGTTTCCCCATATACCTAATATTAATTAAATTGAGTCATTGTGGAATGCTAAGCAACTGCACTTTACTTTTGTTTTTTGTTGTTTTTTTTTTTTTTGTTGTTTTTTTTGTAAATTAGCCCTTTTTTAAAAAGTCTGTGTCAAATTGCGAAAACAAAAAGACAATAAAACTATGGCAATGTTTATTCAGATAAACTTTTAACTTGTGTTATAAACAATATAGATTAAGGATACCATAGTCTGAAAAGAAAAAAGTTCAATAACTAATGAATTTTTACAAGAATTGTTTTCATTTTCATTACTTTTTATTCTAATAATCTGTAAAAATTAAAAATTCTTTTAAATTTTCTCCTTCATTTTTAACACCAGGTTGTTCAGTTAATGCATGAAGACTATATTTACTAAATGAATATCGAAAAGCTTAATACAAATAATCGAATTATTCGATTTTTAAAATAATTTAAAAAATTTGATTGTGTGTGTATGATGACCTATAATTCTTTTTACGGGTGGCCAAACGTGATATATATAATTAACAGATCACGTGTTTCAAAGGATGCGCTCCTTAGAGAAAAGAAAGACTATATAAACATTTTCAGCAGGATACAATCTTTCATCTTTCAGTGTTTCCTATGCCATACGTTTCTACATTCAAATTCTCCGTTCAAAATTTAAAGCAAGTTTAATATTTAAATTCCTAGTTTTCTAATTTTGTTAATAAAAGTAACATGTGATATTCACAATTTGTGGAAGTAGATAAAAAGAATATGAAAAATCGATATTAAAAATAAAAATTAATAAATGCGATAACATTTCATAAAATATTGAGTAACCTCTGTCGTTTTATAATTTCATTCTGTTATTAAATTGAAAAAATTTATTAAAAGCGGTTTTATATTTTTAATTTTTATTTTTCATAAAAAATCTTCAAACGTAAGGCTATAAAGCTAAACTAACTAAAATTCTATAAAATACATGATAATTGCTGAAAATATTCTGTTAAATGTTTAGTTAAATATATAGTTAAACTATAGTTTAGTTAACTATATAGTTAAAAGCAAAAAACGAAGCGTATAATTAAGTTAACAAAGCCATGTCAAATTCGTTTTCCATACTTAGCAGTTTTTGAGAGCTTCCGTCGGTCAGGTCAATTATCGGCTCTGATAACACGATGATGAAGCCCTGATAATAAGGATACCTTAATTAAGAAACTCTTTTATGGTACATTTCAAGCAGTTTCAAATCATATTAAGTCAAGTTTAAATTTGTTTATTTAAATAAAATAATGTTTCAGCGAGGTCTATTTTATTTTTGCAAAATTTTTAAAACCGAGAATTGACTTTTGTTTACAAAAGATGTCGATCGATGAAAAATGACAGATAAACTGAAATTTTTAAAAAATCAGAAAATATTTAAATTCCAATCTATATAATTTCGGTTTGAAATACAACAGAGTATTTTGCTTACTGGAATTAGTAAATTTAATTTCCTGGCTTTCTATTGAAGCTAAAATTAAAGGTTCAAGGAAATATTTTCATTTTTAAAAATTCCATTAAAATTTAAATATCGATAAGGAGTGGAGGTATCTACATAAATATCTAAAGATAATTGTCGTTTTAGTCAACTACTCAATGCCAGTGAATCTGATATTGTTTTAGCTAATTAAAGTTACTTCCTTTTCGTAGCTTACTGAAACCACATTACCTTTAAAATCAATCTATAGCGTGTACTGAAACCATAGACAAAAGGTAACTGAATTCTACTTCTTTTATGAACATAAACGATCATGGCCTTATACGTCTCCCGATCCCTGGTGGCTCTTAGCATGCTTTCTCCTGTTACCCAACTCAAACCCCGCTCTGCCATCTACTTGCTCAGGCCACTCAAGTATGTTACACGCTACTTTCCCCTGTCTCTCCATCTATCTGACCTGTAAGTATCAAATTCTCCTCGTCCTCCTTGCTCATTATATGTCACAGGAACTTCAGCTCTCTTTTACTGATGCTCAGTATTAGTTTCCTTTTCGTTTCCATCTTTGCCAAAACCTCAGCATTGCTCACATGCTCAGTCGGTGATATCCGCAGTAACATTCTGTAGAACCTCATGAGAGTTCCTTAAGTTTTTCCTTCATTTATGATGAGATTGTCCAGCATTCACCGCCACATTAAAGAATATGCATCACAAAGCAATACAGTACACTCTTCTTTGTTTCTAGTGAATGTTTTCTGTCTGAATAATCTACACAGCTTGTCGAATGCATTCTTATCCATGCTAATTCGCTTTTATATTTTAGTATCACACTTTCTGTCTTCTATTAGAATATTTCCTCTCTAAAAAGTCTTCTAGTTTCCTTTCCGCGTCTGCTATCAGCACTGTCTCAGCTTTCCTAAACTTTTCGATTAAATAGTTTAATATACAAAAAAAAAAAAAAAAGAATCGCCTATATGCCAAGACATTTTCACATAACCTTGCTACTTTAAATTAAGTAAGAAACTTTTAAAAGCTTCTTAGCGTGGCTTCAACTTGAGTTTTGCATAAAAGAATGGTACGTAAATGGATCTATTGAATTGTGGGTCATGAACGACAAGCTAAAAGTATCGGAGGCGATTCTATTCAACCAAAGAGCGCATTTATGTATTAGCCTTTAAAAATTCGTTATAATGTGCAGATTCATTTGGCTGAAAGTTAACTCTGTGCTTCAGGACGATTCATTTGTATGAGTCAAGGAAATTAATAGCGATCTGAAATTGATGTAGTAGTTACTTCTCAATCGAAAACACGCAATATGGTACAGTCCATAGTTTCCGGCGTTTATTAGAGATATTCAACGATAGAAAAGGCGAAAATAGACACTATATTACTCCGATACAAACAAAGGAAGCAATAAGTACACACACACACACACACACACACACAAAACTACTCACGCACACACGCATGCATATATCCATCACTATAAATCCAGATAAAATTTTATAAATGGTGACGAAAAATCTCCATTTTCTGTTTAAATTTCTAGTATGCGCATAGTTCGGTCTTGATTTTGTTGACTTCCCAGTATATTAGGGTCAGTTGGGAACCGTCTGTAAGGAAACGCGCAATATGAAATAATTCACTCAGTCAGTCAGTTAAGTGCCATGCGTGATACATGCTTCGGCGATCATGTCTCGAAAAATACAGAATGACTGGACAGAATATTATCCCGCTGTAGGTTGCCATTACTTTCTGCGGTAGACTGGTTGCCAGTCAAAGATATAGAACCCAATTTGTCTTGTAATTTAAAAGAAACTGGAGGTAATAGAATGATGATTACCTTTCCCAAGGGTATTTGCGCGAAAGTGAATGCAAGAAATTTAACTCGAATTTGAATTCAGCTCTTCGATTACCCATTCTGAGCCGATATCCACTGCACCACAACGCACATTCAGTCAGTTAAGTGCCATACGTGAAACACGCTTTTGGGCGATCATGTCTCGTAAGAGACATGACTAACTGGGCAAAAGATTAACCCGCTCTAGGTTGCCATTGCTTTATGCAGTAGACTGGTTGCCAGTCAAGTCTATAGAATCCAATCTGTCCTACCATTTAACCTATACCTGGAGGGAAGAGACGGATTAATACCTTTCCCAAGGGTATTTGTGCGTAAGAGAAGGCAAGGAATATCAACGGAATTCGAATTCGGCACTCCAATTTGTCGTTCCAAGTTGATATCCACTGCACTACGACGCACATTCACTCCACTGAAAATCTGGAAACGATATACTGTACCGCTGTGAATTTTGCGCCGAAAAATCCAGTGTTTGGGTGTCGATCTGAAATGAATAAAATAGTGCAGAGGATTCGGAAAGTGTTGTATTAGTCTAATGTTGATTACGAAGGTACGACAGCCCAAAATACTCAGTCTGATCGTTCTGATAAAAAAAGAACTCCAGAATTTGTTGGTGAGAATCTCAGATTTAACTTGAAGACCAACATCATGTCCCTTGAGGAGATAACGTTACCTTGAGTAAAAAGAGTGGCTATTGGAAAACCCTGTGTCTGGCAACTTTATGAACAGAAGGCAAAGATTATGGCACCACAAAGAAGATGAGCGGACAAAAACAATGCAGCAAATTCCGAAGTTGTCTGGAGGTTGTGGATGAAGCCAATAATGATTTTATATTTTTAAAAATTACTTTTAACATTTCATATTTTTGAGTTATGTTGGTAAATATATTTGCGTTATTTAGACGACATCCAATCCATCAAACACTGTATATATGTAGAAACATTACAAACGAGGATCTGGAATGCTTTATATTGCATGATTATATATATATATATATATATATATATATATATATATATATATACACTAACGGTCATAATCATGAGGAAAACAGTTTTTTTAAAACTGTATTTTATAATATTTTTAATATTTATGGGCAAGTGGATAGTTCTAAATGAACATAGAATGGTTCTTTTGTTATTATTACTTTGCAAAATTTTACAAAGCAGCCAGGAAGCCTTTACTTTAGCCTGCCAATTAGAAGAAGATTAGCATGAGGAAGAGAACACAAAAACTGGACACCAGAACAGTTCATTTGATGCACATGTTATTGTGCAATATTAACAAAAAAAAACATTCAATTTTCATTTACAATTATTCACTTGGCAATAAATTGGGAGGGTGTAATAATTATGGCCGGTAGTGTAGGTATCTATATATGTATATATATATATATATATATATATATATATATATATATATATATTGTCATCCGCAGACAGATCTGTTTCGCAGTATCACAGCTCATTAGACTCCGATTGCTTTCTTACCCTGGATTGAAACCCGACCTAAATGGCGTCAGTCGGCGACTCTACACCAGGGATATATATACTATATTTATGATCTAAAGTGCTCAATATACATATATGACAACTGATAAGAAAGATGTTTCCGTCAGTCAAGTTTTCTATCTTATTCGTCCCTGTTTCATATCATGTTTAGAGATTCTTGAAGAATTCCAAAGAAAATTCTCAAGTCTTGACATATCCGCTTCAGTCTTTTTCCCAACACCATAATGTTGCTTCCCTATGATTTTTCTCTAAATATTTGTATGCCAATTTTTCGGATGAACTACCTTTATGGTACCAAGACTTTAAGAATTAAGGCAAGGTATTAGATTGGCGGCAAGTCCTCATCATTTCATAATTGAAATGGTTAGATGCAATTCTAAATTCTGCTGTAATATTTTTGTTCTCTTCTCCTTCTCGCTTATAGAACTCACTTCCGGCTCCATGATTAGCAGCCAACTTCGAGCTTCAAAAATTTAAATGCTGCGTCTATCATTCTCTCTCTCTCTCGCTCTCTCTCTCTCTCGCTCTCTCTCTCTCTCTTTTCCTGGTTACTCTTATTTTATTGTTATCGCTCTTTAATAATATTTATTTTTCTTCCACTCTCAGCGAATTTTGTGTCTTACTTGTTTTTATTGCATTACTTTTTATACTTATAGAAAAGTTGAATATATGAATAGGAATTCGACAAGATGATGAAATAAAGAAAGGACAAATAAGAAATGTAATTCAATCAAACATGTTTGACTTTTATCAAAGCTTCTTCAGTGATGGAAAAAAAATAAAACAGTCAGACAAATAAATTTCGTGAACTATTTGTTTTTCATTTTTCTCTTGGTCTCTAAAAAAGATTTAATAAAAGTGAAATATGTTAGATTGAGAAACGTTTCCTACTTATTTTTCTTTTTTATCATATATATATATATATATATATATATATACATTGAAAACAGCAATAGTGGTTGTTCCAACGAAAGAAATTAGTATAGGTAAAAAAGTGTGAGAAGCCGTGAATGCTTTGTTTAATATGTAGATTTTTTATTATTATTGTTATTATTATTTTTATTATTTAATATTTTAATATTATTTTTGCCAAAGATAAATAATATTAATAATAATAAATAATAAATTTACAAATAAAATAAACATTTACGGCTTCACATATACATAAAGATATATATATATATATATATATATATATATATATATATATATATAATCCAACGTCAGTGGCAATCGTCAGGTGCATTATTAAAATGATGAGATGAATTCAGTGAGATGAATTCAAAGGGTCGTAATTTGGCTCCATGCATTTTAATAATATATTTTTTAATTTAAAATAAAACCTTTTTCTATCCCCATGTAATTTTTGTCTATTTAATTTTGACTCTGGATGAATTAAAAAATAGTACCTTAAAATGATAACATTTAACTCCCGTGAGCATCGAGTAAAGATAAATTCGAATCTCTTAAACGATCAGATCATAATATGCACCTGACGAATGCTTAATGCATGCCACCGACATAGGATAGTATATATTTATTAATATATAAATAATAGCTCTGTTTATACTACAATGAGAGCTGTTTTATTAAACTTGATTAATATTTTTGTATATGTGAGTATTCCCGTTTGTATATTTATTAAATCACACAACTATATATATATATATATATATATATATAGTTGTACTTGGGCAACAATCTCTCTTTTATACAGGTTTCATTGAAAATGACAGAGAAGGTATTATCATTAAGTTTTTTATATAATCTTTCATGTGTTCTCATAATTATTTTTTATTTTCGGTAATCAAAGTATATAAGAATTAACCAAAGTTTTTATACTTTTGAGCGCTTTCGGCTATAATTCTTTGTTCTCAAGGAGACCTTTAAAATCCCAAGACAAATATAAAATTGTATATACATATATACACATGTACCAAGAAAACACAGACACACGTGGTGTATAACATATCACATTATTGTACGGACCTACTTACAAATGAACTCTTCCACACCTTTATAATATGGCTACCCACTCTGAGTGAAGGACATACAGTGACACTGAGGATTCTCTGAGTAGTAGTCAGTAGTCACAGAGTGAGTGAATCAAAACGCAGCGAGAGAAAGTACTCTTCCGTCCACGTTTACCTTTGTACTACGTTTTCTGACAATATACTATTCAACCTTATATTCGAGTCCATGTCATCTTTCTATGGCCCTTTGGTCATAACACTGGTGAAGAAGAATAATCAAACCACAGAGGGAATCTTCTACATAAATATTCAACAAAAAAGATTATGCCATAACATTGGCGACGAAGAATACGCGAACCACAAAAAGAAACACCTACATAAAAAATTCTACACCAAAACGCTGGCAACGAAGAATACTCGAACCACAAAGAGGAACCTCTACCTAAAATTCTTCCAAAACAATGTTACTGACGTTTTTTTCTGTAAAACCAACAACTCAAAAATACTTACTAGTGAATATTGTAAGTAAAATTCTTCTTCTTCCCCCTCGTTGCTATAATCAAAAGCATTTCGTTGTTCTTCAATAATTAATTTTGTTTTACTTACGTGTGGAAAGTTTATCCATATAGAGTCTTGTGTATGTTAAGTTCCGAACACAGTAAGCACATTTTTACCGTATTCATAATTGTTTTTATTAAGTGTAGGATTTCTCTGTTTTATTAGTAATGCCTCCATGATTTTTAATCTTTTTATGCATGTGGATGATGCTATTATGTATGTATTATCAACGAGGATATCAGGGATAGGCCCTGGAAGATCTCCACATATGCTTAAATGAAATCAGATGAAACTGTTGTGGAAAAGGTGTAAGATTTGTATGTTAATCTATAAGTAAAACAAAATTAATTCCAGTGAATGTGGATTTAAAAAGCAAAATCTATTGACACAGATAGAATGTTCACTCAACATAGGTTATATATATATATATATATATATATATATATATATATATATATATATATATTAACAAAAACAGCGCAGACATAAACTACATGGAAATTTACTTTAATGTCTATTCTGTGAGCGACTAAAAATTTGTTGTGTTCCTTCGTTTTGGTATAATGAGAAGATAACACAAACTTGAATTAATTGTGTTTATTTTTGTATAAAACTTTAGGTTTTTACATCAAGTTGCAACCTTTAAATTTTGTGTGGATACAGGAGCAGACTAGCTAAATTCTCTTCACTATGGGATGCTAGTAGTAAACGAGCCTATCCCTTCTGGACTCTAGTGGTCAACCCTAGCGTCTTCCTCTTTATAAATCCCCTAGACAAAACTACTGTCCTTAACTCCTACTTCTTACTCCTACTCTAGCTCCTACTCCTACCAAAAGAAACAGTTCCTTATTTTGCCACCCAATTTTGATTTCTTGGCCTCAATGTGTCTATCTTTTTCTATTTTTAGAACACTCGCGATTTTATAAACCATAACAAATTCTTGTGGACTTAAAGGTGTTAATGTGACTGTCAAACATTTCTAAGATCGTAAAATTTAATATAATATTCATAAAAATGAAAGATGTATGGCGGGAAACTGCGAACATCATATCTAATGAGCATCGATGAATGGTTGGAAGATTAATATGAAAGAATTGAATATATTTATAGAACTATTGATTAGACGTACTACATATAGCAAATTATATGTCCAGATGGTAAAATATCGATAAGTCATAGGTATGTGAAAGCATTCAAATACCCGTAAACAACCCTCGTTTCATATTCCTGCTCTTTATCTTATCATTATGTCGCATTCCGATTTATATTTGATTCCGGTTTCTGTTTCTAAAGAGATCTGCCAAAAATATTAACACAACTATTAACAACCATGGATATCCATTATGGTGCAATAAATATATACTTTGAATGAAAACTCGGTGATCTGAGTTCGAATTCCGTTTGAATTCGTTACATTCACTTACGCACAAATACCCTTGGGAAAGCATTAATCCATCTCTTCTCCCTCCAGATATGGGTTGAACTGCAGGAGAGTCTGAGTTCTACACTCTTCGTTGGTAACCAGTCTACTGCAGAAAGCAATGGCAGCCTACTGCTGGAAAATCTTCTGCCATGCTGTTAGGGAGCGAAAAAGACATGATTGCACAAGCGTGTATGATTTATGCTAATTAACTGAGTGACTCATTAAAAACAATGTGAAGGCAGATGAACTGTAAAACAATCCTAATAATTGTTATGGTTTCTTGTTTTCTACATATTTTGTCCCTTCTAAGTCAAAGTATCTGACTGTGCTTTACCATTTCTCCGCTCGGCCATTCATTCACCGAAGCTCATTTGTTTCTATATCATTTTCTAAGCCGTCTTTCAAGAAAATGTGTCATAGAAATATTTGCGTGAACGACTTTCGCGTTCTCAAAATCTTTTTTTAATTGATGTCACTCATTACAAATGGATGTGGATGAATTAGAAACAGACGCATTAATACCATTTACATTATTCAGACTATTTTATGAATATGGTGTTCTTGTTTAATACAGGATTGGAATCAAACATCAGTAGCTACTACAGATTTGTCCAACATACCAAGAAGGCATTGTTGCAAACATCGGTAAGAGATGAGGTAATAAATATGTGAAATAGCAAAGCTTATTGCTCGGTTTTGCTAGAAAAAGAGTAGGGAAATCTATAATTTGAGTAAATGATTGTGCAATGAAAAAAATTTAATGACTGACAACAGAACCTTTAGAATGTTTAAGCAACCTGTCATGGTAAGCATTAAATCCCCGATAAATGAAGCGAAAACACTTTTTCTAAAATGTTAGCTAGCATGACAATTATATTACAGCCCTAGAAAAGGGGGAGTGATAAGGGAATATGAGGTAGCTAACAGAGTTTAGTAACGATAAACGGAACCACATGAAAGATTCACCTGGAGCATCGAGGGACAATTCCCTGCAACCGGAAGATTATCCAAGATTTAGACACCCATACCATGCATATAAATTCTGGAATGTCTTCAGTAAATATAAAGAAAGACTGGAACCAAGAATTCATTAGTCGAAATGGAAGAAATTATATTTATCGTTGCTTGCTTGACCTGTTCAGAATCTCAAACAAATAACCATATCTAAGAACACGACATTACTTAATGAACAGCAGCAACTACATGACATCTCACGTGTAATTCGAAAAGAAAGTAATCGCATAGCGAAAATGTTGACGCTACGTACCAGTTTAAACAATAAGTGAAGAAAACCCCCATTAATACTGAAAAGAGTGATATTAGCAGATTTGAGATACGTCTCTTTTAAGATGTTAATGGATTTCGGAATGGCATCTTTATATGATATTAGTGGATTTTGAGAAGCGTATATTTATAAGACGAGAATTGTGGTTAAGTGGATATCGACTCATAATGATAAATCGGAGAGCAGAGTTTAAAAATTCTAGTCGAATACGTTGCATTCAATGACGTGCAAATCGACTTAAACTTCCGATTCTCTATCTAGCGATGGTTTAAAAAGCAGGACAGATTGGATTCTATAGCCTTGTTTTGCAACCAGTCTAACGCAGTAAGTAATAACAAGCAGCGAGAAAAACTTCTACCCAGTCAATCATGTCTTCTTTGTGAGATGATCGCTCAAGCGTGTATTACGAATGGCACTTAACTTTTTATCTTTATAAAATCATACTATCTAAAAATATACTATGGCTTTAAATGACCTGTAACGAATTGATGCGTCATAGAACCTAATTTTCTCTTCCTTATTTTCATCAACGACCTCCCAGATGAGATCAAGTCCCAAGTAGGTATCTACGCAGATCACACTACAATATACTCCCGCACCAGTAAGAAACCTCTCGTGGCGGACAGACATAATCTCGCTGCTGACCTTGAACGGGATCTACACTCTGTGGTGAACTGGGGCAAGAAGTGGCTTGTCAACTTCAATTCATCTAAGACCAAGCTGTTGTCTGTCAACCATTACAGGCAACCTCTCCTGCCTCCCATAAGCATGGACCAAGCGATTCTCCCGGAGAGTAATACACTACGACTCCTCGGACTTACCCTGTCCTCAGACCTCAAATGGAACCACTATATTGAATCCATAGCAAAATCTACTGCTAAGAAGGTTGGGTCACTATGTCGATCCAGGATGTTTTTTCCACTTGAATCCATCCTGCATATATACAAGTCAACCATCCGTCCGTGCATGGAGTACTGCTGCCATTTATGGTCAGGTGCACCTGCCGTTCTCCTCAGTGTTCTTGACAGGCTCCAAAGGAGAGTCTGTAATGTGATAGGTACTGATCTGGCGGCTCGACTGCAGCCACTTCCCCATCGTCGAAATGTGGCCTCCCTTTGTCTGTTCTATAAATACTTTCATGGCTTCTGCTCAGACGAACTTAAGTCACTGATGCCGCCTCAACAGGTGTTTACTCGTGCAACCAGATTGGCAACTGGGTCCCACCCATTCACAGTCAGGTTAGCCAAATGCATACGACAGTTCTACTCCTGCAGCCTCTTCTCTCGCACTTCCCGCCTGTGGAACTCGCTCCCGTATTCTTGCTTTCCTGACGGCTACAACCTCCAGAAATTAAAATGCAAAGTCAATACTCATCTACTAACCACTGGACTCTAGCTCTCTCCCCACCGCCATATAACCTTCCCTTTTTCTCCACCTATGTATCTGTCATCGCACCTGCTTTCTCAGCTTTCTATTGTTCCTATCTAACTAGTTTGAACTCCTCACTCTTTTCTAATTAATCTTTTTACATTTATGTAGCTCCCTGCACATCAGTGGCGTTTCCGCCTTGCTCGGGGTGAAATGATTAAAAAAAAGAATTACTCAGAATTTTATAAATTACATAGAACCTAATTTTATAAATTACTCAGAACAAAGTAAAATCTAGCTTTTATTGCGGATAAACTTTGCAAAGACCATTTCTTTATCCGGTTTGATTTAATATTTTGCACAGTCTCATTCATTAACAAATAGTGTATGTTCTCAGAATGTTGATCAAGATTTCTTTGGCTATACATTGGAATATTTGGCACACTACAATTTAAATTCATTTCAAGTGTACAATTATTCAATCAGTGAAACCACGTGTAAAACCTGTTCATAAAGCTTCACTGCGTTGAAAGAGAATTCATCAAACATTCTAAAAGTATTATTATCGCGTACACATATTAAGTATTCTATACATGCTTTAATATACCATCTCCAATGCTGAAAGTGGTTTTGCATAATACGTGTTCTTTCATATGCAAAATTGTTATGTACACACACACACATACACACACAAACACACACACACACACACACATATATATGAATATTTATTGGTATATATATATATATATATATATATATATATATATGAATGGAGGTGTAGATGTGAGTGTATTGATTTGTTACATTTAACTTCCAATAACATGTATAGATTATGTCGCAGCTGCTGCAAAATATTTCTCGCCTATTGGGAAATTTCTTTGTTCTTATGAAATGTCTGACTTGTTTAAAACAATGGAAAGAAATACTATTCCATTTTGGTTAAACTTGTAATAGAATTACAGCTCAGCTCATGCATACGCACACATGTTATTGTCGAGTAAATAAGACACACCCCGTAACACAAATGAACTAGGCAAGATGCCTAAAATAAAGAACTAAATGAGTGTAAAGTCCCAGAGTTCCGCCACAAACACACCTGGTTGGATCCTCTGCTGCCGGATGGAGATGAAACCCAGACCATGCTCAGCCTCAGCCGAAGTTTAAGCGTTCGGAGATCCTACTATAAAAGAGCCTTGTGCCGTATCTAGCCTCACTGCGAAGGCCGGTATATACCTAGAAACTCAGCGCTCCACGCTGTCAGACAATCTGTCAGTCTTCGGACAGAGAGTGAATCGGTTAGGGCAAAGCTATAGAGAAATCACGTAGTCACCAGTGAAGCTGTAGGGAAATGGTTAATGTTTATTAAGTCGTCCTTGTGTCATACATAACCTAACTCTCAAAAGCTTACATGTTTTATCCAGAATAATCAGAAGGTTTTCCTCAAAATGTTGGTTGGCAGGTTAGAGTTTGAAGTGTGTGAATTAGTGTAGAAGAATAAAAAAAACATTTTACATTTTAAAATAGAAATGTATTAATAGAATAGAATAACAAGAATAGGTAGTAGTTAAAAGTTCAATGAGAAGGTTAAGAGTATCAAGGCTTGTACAAAATGTTCGTAGTAGTAATTTGTTGGAAAGAATATCTGTACATACATATGTGTGTGGTTGTTTGGTAGGTATGTCTATGAATGGAGATGATGAAGTAAAAGGAATCAGCACACGAAAAAGAAGGAGAAAGAGGACGGTGTGCGACGCGACCTGTGTCTGGGTCGTGGCTGAAGTTTCTCTCGTTACATTTTAGTTGTTTCGTCTAGGTGCTCTCATATGGCTGACTGACGCTGATCTGATCAAAGCCTTTATAGTCATTCAGATTTTCGCACAGGATCGCTAAGTCCCTTTAGTCTTGCAAATCGCTTCCATTTGTCAGAAAATTAATTTAACATCTACTTGTGAAATCCGGTTTCGACATTTCTTTTAAGCACGTGGTCAATCCTTTTCCTATTTTGTAAAAACAAGATTTCACACGTCATTGTGAATTTTTGTAAAAGTGAAGAAGAAGGTTGATCTTAATTCTTAATTTCCTATTCACCACAAGGGCTCAGTCTTCGGACAGAGATTTGCCTGAGAAGAATAGACAATGTTAGTGCTCGATTCTGTGTCTACGGCGGCTGATTAATTGTAGATCCCTCAACCGAGTGTCCGCTCTCAGGTCACCCACTTAAAGCCTGATATTGTGTCACATCTCGTCTCATTAGGTGAAGGTCTCTGGTTAATTAATAAAAGTCCCGACATTGCACGCAATGTTAAACTCTGTCTTCGAGTAGAGTTCGACCGACATAGCCTTGCCTCAGAAGAATAGACAGACTTAGTACTCGATCTTGCGTATGTGTAGTCTGTAAAATCTTTCCCTTGGTCCGAATATCTGCACTAAGTTTCCTCACGTAAAACCTGACTTTGTTTCACACCCTGTCTCAATGAGAAGCCTCTCTAAGCAGTCAGACAAGCTTTCTGTCTTCGGACAGAGAACTTCTCAGTCGGGGCTTCGTCTATCGCCTGAGACAGCTGAGAAAGTTACATAATCTCTCTGTCTTCAGGCAGAATTCAATATAATGCGCCTGCGAAAAATAGACAGATTTCGTGGGGAAAATTTCTAGTTAAATATTCAGAGTTCAAACATCGCTCGCAATTGTTAAACTGTCTTTCGGAATCCCCATTAGACTGATCTAGCTTCCAGTGCAATTACAAAGGAGTAAAGCATGCTGTTTACTAATTTTGGCAGGGTAAATTCAACAAGATGTCTAAAATCTAATGATGGAACAATTATTTTGAAGACAGAGGAACTACTCCAACGAAGAATATATAAAAGATCTTTTCCGCGACAAGAGAGAAAGCAAACAATAATACGCAAAGATGAGCTCGGACCGGAAATATTCAAGTCTGAAGTGAAATCTGCAGTCGCCAAACCGAATAGAAACAAAGCAGCGGGACCAGACAGCATAGTCATAGAGCTGCTGATAACCCTGGAAGAATTTGCTATAGAAAAAATTACTGAAATAAAAAATGAAATTTATAATGGTGGGGTTATACCAGAATATCTCAACAAGTCTATCTTCATAGCACTACGTAAGAAGCCAGGAGCAAACGTGTGCGAACTCCACAGAACCATCAGTTTAATGAGCCATATAACAAAACCGATCGTCAGAATCCTGATGAATAGAGCGAGAAGCAGAATCAGGCCAGTGACAGAACAAGAACAGTGCGGTTTTATTAAAGACACGGGAACAAGGTATGCCATATTTATGATTAGGATGCTCTCCGAAAGGGAAATACAAATGAAGAATGACTTATACCTGTGCTTTATTGATTATACGAAGGCGTTTGACAAAATACGCCACAAAGAACTGATGGAGATACTCGGCAGCCTGAACATATTTGGGAAAGACTTGAGAGTAATAAGAAATCTTTACTGGCAGCAAACCGCTTGCATACGGACAGGTAATGAATTGAGTAGATATACAAAGATAGAGAGGGGCGTAAGACAAGAATGTGTCTTTTCGCCGGAACTGTTCAACTTGTAAAGCGATTAGAGGACCCTAGAAGTTATGCCTGGATTCGTAATCGGAGGACACAATTTAAACAAGCTAAGGTACACAGATGATACAGTGCTGATAGCAGACACAGAAACGAAACTACAAGTTCTCCTACAGAAGGTAGCAGAAGAAAGTAACAAGAATGGACTAGAAATAAACTGCTCGAAAACCGAATGCATGGTCATCAGTAAAAAAAGCAGCCCAGAATGCTAAATAAAGGACGGGGATACCAGAATCAAGCAAGTACAAAAATTTATAACAGAAGACGGAAAGTGCGACGCAGATCTGATGACGATTTGGCAGTGCGAAGGAAGCATTCCAGAAGTTTAGTAAGGTATTAAGAAACAAAACAATTTCGCTAGAAGCTAGGAAGAGAGTACTGGATTGCTACGACAATACCATCCAAGATGAAGGAAAAACTTGAAGCAACTGAAATGTGGTTCTACAGAAGGATGCTGCGAATCTCGTGGATCGATCATGTGAGCCATGATGAGGACTTGGAAATGGTGAAAACAAAAAGGAAATTAATACTGAGCATCAGGAAGAGACAGCTGAAGTTCCTGGGACACGCAATGAGAAAGAAGGGCTTGGATAATCTGATACTAACAGGTCAGATAGAGGGAAAAAGAGATAGGGGAAAGCAACGGATAACTTGAAGGACCTTATCAGATTGATGACGGAACGAGGATTGCATGGTGTAACAGGAGAAGGCGTACTTAGAGCCACCAGGTATAGTGAAACTTGAACGACCTTGATCGCCTACGTCCTGAAGGGACAGGGCACATAGAAGAAAAAGAATTGCGTCATGTTGTTCTTTTTCACACAAACAGTGCTCAACTGAGCCTACTATACGGTGCAGTCTATAGAATTAAAAAAAAAAAGAACGGGCATGCGCGAAATTAAAAATATAAAATAGGGACAATTTTACTCTCGCACCCTACAATAACGCAACGAAATGTTCCACAGAAAACCATTGTAGCGTATCAATTTACATGCCGTTACATTACTGATACTAATAGTAAACCCACTAAATGTATTATATTACTACAACCACGCTCTTCCGTAGACTTACCTGCCACTTTTATGATCATAGTTTAATTAAAGAACATTTATTATAAAAACTCAGTCATGAATGCAATATTGGAAAGATTTTAGTCAATAACACAATAATACTCTCACATACACACAGTAAAAAGGACCTTCAGTTATTGCAGGCTATCTACAGTAAATCATTCAATAAAATCATATTTCAATCTAGTCACAACTCATTATATAGCATTTAGTCATATCGTTCTGTTGTTAACATTTCGGTCTCTCATGTGGTTTGATGTCATATAACCGCATTACTAATTTACGACCTGCGTCTGCTATTCGGTGACTGTTATCGTTTTATGTTAACACAAAAGAATATCATCTGTGATGGTGGATGTCTTTATGCTAAAGTCCCTCTAACCACTCTGAAGATGACTCATGGGAGCCAAAAGCTTAGAACCAGCGTAATAAAACTATTCAAATCTTGGATTTTTGGATTTTTGTCTTTATTTCTACCAGAAATTAAAGCCAAATTACGATGTTTAGAACGGCTCATGATTAAACATAATAGACATTCATTGTCTATTAAATATATATATATATATATATATATATATATATATATATATATATATATATATATATATTGTGTTTAATTCAAGTTTTTCCTTCATCTATGATGATATTGTCCAGCAATTCACTACCATATTGAAGAACGGGCAGCACGTAGCAATCCAGTACTCTCTTCCTAGTTTCTAGCAAAATTGTCCTGTTTCTTAATACCTAACTCAACTTCTGGAATGCTTCCTTCGCCATGTCAATGTTTTAATGAAAAATTTATTTTTTCTATTTTTTCGTAAAGTTCTCGATATTGTGGTCTAGATAAAGTTTTGATAAGTACAAATAGTTTATCTCTTTTACGGACAGATTGGTGCCGACATCAAAGTTTCGTGAGGATACCATTACAATGTTCTTACTTGTCAGGGCTGTTTGCCATTAGGTTCCGGTTTTTTCTTGTTTTTATAGAATATGGTATAATTTTGTGGTACTGGTCTTGTTTTTAATTGGTTGATTATTCTTTTTGTATGATTGGCTGATTTTTATCTATTTTTTATGTTCATTGACTAGTTGTTTGATTTATATTTTTATTTTTATTTTGACTGCTTTTTATTGTATGAGTGAATGATATGTTTGATTTCGATAGGCGCTTTTGTTTTATTGACCTCTTTTTTATTGGCTGAAATGTTTTCTTAATGTGTTAGTATGTTTTGCCACTTGACGGTTTATTTTTTCTGGGTCATGGTTTAGTTGTTTCTGTTTATTTGTGAGCTTTACGTGTTTTATTATTATTATTATTATTATTATTATTATTATTATTATTATTATTATTAATATACATAACTTATTTCATTTTTTGTTTATTGGTGGATTTATTATTTGTCGTGATGGATGATTGTGTGTATTTTCCTTCGTATTTATTATTTTTGGTTTGTTATCTTTTTTATTTGTATTTATAAGCAAAATGAAAATGACCTAAATGCAAACAATTAACTATTCAATGAAAAGTTTTGCATTCCTAGATTACCTAGACTATATATATATATATATATATATATATATATATATATATATAAAGTGTTGCTTTAAATCATATGCTAATAAATGTTTTTATTGGTTAGATAGGTGGCATGTAATAGGTCTCTACAAATAAGTAATTAATTTTACGAAAAAAAAACACAATAAAAGAAACCTGCAAACCTTGTTTCTGATCAAAATAGCCTTATGCAGTCAAAACTAGCAATATAGAGTATGAATTTCAAGACGTGATACAAGACTGTGTTTCTTACAATTCTTATATTTGACATACTACAACATCCTTGATTAGACGTCTTATAAGCCACCTATCCAATATATATATATATATATATATATATATATATATGTGTGTGTGTGTGTGTGTGTGTGTGTGTGTGTGTGTATAAAATATTAGGGACAGTGAAATGTCCCTTGAAATAACAGCAGGCAGTTGAAGATTGTCAGTTGTAAATTATAATACCCAGCTTAAAAAAATTTCAAAATATCAGGATCAGCAAACTATACAATTTGTATATTATCTCATTAAATTCAAATACACATGAGCTTCAGAGTTGCTGCTTGTGAACAACCAGAAAGAGATCTCGGTGTCGATTGAATATTCATAACACTATTCTTAACCATCTGTTGGATACACGTCTTTATACCTGCGGAGACATCCGAAGAAATTTGTTTTTTCTTTCAAAATTTACACAATAGGTAAAATGAACGTTATATAGGGAAATGATGGACGATAATAATTTAAGATTACTCTTTTGTTGTTTTGAACTCATCATTCAGCAATATGTTGCTCTTATTTAAAGTTTCATTAACAAAAAAATTATTAGCCACGCGTTCGCCAATAAGGACAGAAAGTCTAAAAAATACTGATTGTAACTTCAAATATACACTCGGATACATCAGTAGATTCGTAATCTAACTATTAATATCATCCATCAACTTTTTCTATCTTTGGTAAATTATACACTGAACACGCTATATTGAAATTCTCCTAATGGATCTGTACTGAAAGCATGAATCTACTTTTGCTAACAAAAAATTTGAAAATTCTAAGCATAATTTCAAAAAAGATTTTTATTCTATTCTTCAGTTCTACTAAACTATTCATATGTATAGTATTTATGAGTGATTAAACAATTATTTTAACCATCGAAGACCGGAAAGGTTTTTTAAACAAAATCATAAAATTACCATTCGTTATCCTGAGTACGTATATCAGTCAGTCAGTCAGTCAGCTAAGTGTCATACGTGATACACGCTTGGGTGATCATGTCTCGAAAAAGACATGAAAGACTGGGCAGAAGGTTAGCCCGTAGTAGGTTGCTATTACGTTCTGTGGTACACTGGTTGCGAGCCAACGCTATAGGACCCAGTCTGTTCTGTTATTTAACCCATAATTGGAAGGAAGAGACGGATTAATACCGTTCCCAACTCAGCATCTCAATTTCTCCTTCCAAGTTGTATGGTGTTACAGAAATTATTAAAACTTTACATAAGAATTAATGAAGATGCCAAAACTTTACAGTGAATATAGTGTGTGATTATGGGAATTGAATTCATTATCATTCATCCAAGAAGAACCCATCTAATGCATTGCGTGAAATGACATACAAAAAGTCTAAGAGGTACAGATATTTTGACACGATCTAACGCTCATCTACGTGCTGTATTCCAGCACTTCTATGGGTGATTTAATGCTGAAATCATACTATTTTGAATGCAATTGTATGAATGCATCTTTCGATGAAATAAATCTTTAGTCATCTCCCTTTAAAATATAATTTCTTTGTGTTTTTGATTCACTATTTACTCATAGCTGGTTTCATATTAGTTGCTACCATCATGTGTCACGATGGGCCTTTGTAAAACAGTATTTATGACGTGGTTCAACCATCATCAAAAACGCTAATCTCCTATTAGAAACCTTTCTGATAGATTTGGTTTATCGTTATACAAACGACGCAATTAACGGAATTTTTGCAGCAGATTATTTCTGGTAAGTTTTGATTTTATTTGCACGAAAATGAACGCCGAAAACGAATCTATGAAATCATCATATTACATTGCATGGCAGAGTGGCTAGGGCCTTTGTGATATATTCGAGTTCTAAAACCGCCATCATTTATTTATCAGGAGGTTAATTTCTTGATGCCGTCATTTTGAGGAGGTGATCCTAGCATGGGGTACCTTTGGTACGTTAGATGCCAGAGGATGACCATACCTTGTGAGTGAAATTGGATAGCGGGAACTCACTGAAGCTGTCGATTGTTATGCTAATATAAAGTCACAAGTAAATTTAGTCGACGGTTTTTGGCGCACTAACGTTGTTCAAATTCTTAATCAGGCTCAGCATAGTTGTATTTTAAACCTCTGTTGAGTTCAAACGCGTCCGCAACAGTAATTACTAGTATCGCTTACAGACGTATGTGCTTAAAAAACGAGTAGACGGTTATCATAGTTTAATTCACGGCTATTGTTCATTTTGACTTAAAATTTCGTTGGTTAATTTCCAGTCTTTAATCTGTTTGTTCATTCGTGGAAGGAAAAAGATTGTCATCGATCTGATCTAAACCGATCGTTACAGAATAACATTGGTGACGCGTTTATTAATTCCTTTCTTTCGGGGCATTCTCTACCGTATTCTCCCTGATGTTCTATTATTTATTTAATCATTTAACCCTAAGCAAGGCAATTAAATCACAACAAAAAAAGAAATTACCAACAGTTAAATGATATGAAATATACTAACATTAAGGAAAGAGGACGATGAGGAAGTTTAGAATTTTTAAGATTATAGTTGACCGGCAAGCAAGATGCCGAAAGAGACATGATCGCCCAAAGCGTGTATCACGTATGATACTTGACTGACTGAACATAGAAGAATGTTCCTCAGAACAATTACAAGAAAATGTTTTTTAGAAAAGGCACATACAAGTTACGTTAAGGTTTTTAGAAAGCGGCTAAAGTTGAGATGACAGTTCAGGAAAAATAAGATTGCAGTTTGTTATTTGTTTTTGGAATACGTTATTCTGAAAAAGTGTAATGTATCGCTCTGATGGAAGTTAGTATTAGTCATGTTGGTGTAATGTAAAAAGGGTTCTCTCAAAAGAGGTGTGTCAAAATTAATAAACATCTACTTGCCCCATTTTACAACAGATTGTAAGTCATTTTTGAGTCGAAATTGACATTACTGATCAAGCTTACTAAGACAGCAATAAATACTTCTGTCATCAGCATAGATACTGAGTTTAAAACTAGTGAGATCAGGATAGGAATTTATTAAAGATTATTTTTGGTGTTATATCCCTTCAGAAATTCGGCGATCAAATAGCTCCAAAATTTCCATTTGTTTGTTGTTTAACTCATTGTCGTCTCTGTTTAAGGATGGAATGCATTGTTAACCGTTTTCTTTCAAGTTCCTGTGTTTTAACATCTTCCCCTTTACACACACGTTTTGGTGAGGGCGTCCTCAGATATCGCTGGTCAAACCACATCTCTTATACATCTGCTAATGAATTATCCAGCATTCATTGTCATAATAATTATTACTTCGTATTTTTTTAATCATATCACCCCGAGCAAGGCGGTAACGCCACTGACGCGCTGGGGGCTAAGTAAGAGTGAAAAGATTAGAAGAGAGAAAACCGGAAATTACATCCTAAACAGGGAACAAGCGATGAGCCTCTAAACCTGTTCAATAGACGTGGCTGGAGTGTGAACCGGACGATAGTTTAGTCTATCTACTCCAATTGAAAAAAAAGAAAAAGTGAAGATTGGAAGAGAAAACCGGAAACCACATCCTAAACAGGGAACAAGGGATGAGCCTATACACCTGTTCAATAGACGTGAGTAGAGTTTGAACCGGGTGATAGCTTAGACTATCTACTCCAATTGAAGAAGAAAAAAAAATGTAACGGTGGTGAGTCAACTAAGATGTACTCGTTTCATTGTATCGAAGGAGATTTTATTCTCTCTTGATACCTTGTTTGATTTTTGTAAGGCATCGATGAGTCTTCCTATGCGCACACAATTTTTTTGGCCACAGATTTTGTTTTCTATTATTATGATGCAAGTATACGGTGTAAACTATCTTTGGAAAATTTGAATTTTTTTTATCATTTTTTAAGCAAAACGCATTTTATGCAAGTAATCGTTCTGAAGAGATTATAATCATGCATTTTCGGGGACTGGTTGAACTATACTTATGTCATTTGTTTCTGGATATGTTAAACTTCATGTAAAATTCGTGAGTGAAACTACGAGGTAACAAAGAAAGTTCTGTCCGCTTTACAGTGTGTAACTTATATTTAGTCTACGACGTAATGGCCATTGAAATCTAGCATCTTCTGCTAATGTATTTCCAGCTGTTCAATGCTTTTGCGGTAGAACGCGGGGGATGTTTGACACAAAGAAATCATTGAAGGCTTTGCGCAAGTCTGCTTCATTGGTGAAAGATTTCCCACGAAGATGATTATCCGGGGTATGGAAGAGGTGGTAAGGTAGATGGCACAAAATCTCCCACCCAAGTTGCTATATGGTATCTCTGACCAGTCGCGCGACATTTTTCAGCACTGGTCAGCACTCGATTGAATAAGGACGCGGTACGGTGGCTAGAAAGCAGCGATACACAGGCTGCCACTCGTTGTCCCTTGTAAATCTCCAACAGAGTTTTTGGAACCCACTTGCTCAGTTTGTACGTCTTACCTCGGCGGTGCAGGAGAAGTCTGTTTCATCGGAAACGTTGAACTGCTTTGCAAGTTCACCACACGTTAGACTACTGTCCTCTTCTATGGCCGCCTTCAGGACTTCGTCATTCAAGACCTGTGTTCGTCCACTGGGAGGCTCATCACGGAGAGACAAATTTCCCAACCTGAATTTTTGAAACAAACGCCTTGCAGTACGTTCATCCACAGCACTATCCCTAAACGCTTGACATATGTGGCGACCTCATGCAGCTGCTGATAAGCCCTCGAAGTCGTAAAGCAAACAGCCCCAAACGAGATCTCTAGACACCTCAATCCTTCTCACAATTGTCCGGCTTATAACTGACGGCCGGGTACGGTGTGTGTGTTTTTTGTAACGTCTGATGTTCCTACTTCCGGCTGTCAACAGTTGTTGAAAACAATTGCCACATGCATTTCGTATATATTTCAACTTCATTCAATAAATAATAAAGAAATGGACAGAATGCTTTGGGTTAATTTGTATATATGAAGTCGACGCTTATCTACTTTAGCTAGTTATTTTGGACATATCCAAATTTTGATTCTTATTTTGTCTCTTTCTTTTGCTAACAACAATGCATTCTGTTTTTTTTTTTTTTGCATTTTTTGCCCATTACATTATCTTAAGTAAATAAAAGGCTATATTATTTCTCTTATAGACAGAAGAACCATTCCAATGAGAACTTCATTACCTGCTCGCTGCTAAAATATTAAGTTAGTGTAAACATAATATGCTATCTGGCTATTAGGATTAATAATTATCTGGCTCAGGTAATATCATCTATCAGTTGTGTGCCTGTTCGTGGACAGAGACGCAGCTGTGGAAAAACATTCTGAGAGATGACTGATCCAGGAGAATGGCTACCCGCTGCAGTCTTGTCTAATTGGACTAGAGAGCTTGGGTTGTTAATAATATGGAAGCCAGCGCAACGGACGGTTGTGTGGGATGGGTAATTTTGTCTCTGGTGAGATGGGTAAATACCTACCCGTCTATTGAGAGTTGTTTATATAATAATACCATCTAGCGAATGAGTCTTCTGAACGTATGAGTGAAGTTAGAACGTTGAAATTATGAAGTTTGATTCGAATCGATTTGTCATGGAAATGGTATTTTGTTAATATCGCTCTGGTCAGACTCCCCAACGTGTGTGACCGGTGGAAATTGCATGAAAAAGCATAATTTGGTTTAGCCCATGAATCCCGAGCAGAATCAGTAAAACGGGACCGTTATGAGGCCGGCTTTTGTTGTTCTAACACAAAGTCACAATTCAGCGTGCCCGTGGGTTTGAGCGAACGGATTTGTTCAAACTTGAGATAAAGCTATGCATTCTAATCCAGAAATTGTAGCTATATTCTTCTCACTATGATTACAATATAAATCACACATTGTTTGAACAATCAGAAATGTGCCTGAGAAGTTTTCTGCAACTGGGATTCGCAATGCCCCCCTAGTAAACCTGAATACTCGGATATGAGCGACCAGCCATAAACATAATGACGAATCTTTTTAGAGACTCATCAAAATAAAAGTGTAGAATCTTTTCCTCGAAAGTTCATTGCGATCGATAATCCATGTCTGATTTCTCCTGTGGTCGTGTTAATGTTTATAAAATGCGCCTTGTGTCAAACATAACCGAACTCCTTACAACTTAGGAGAATTCGATATCGTCAAAAGATTAGAGATTGGAATGTGTGGAGAAATAAAAGTATAGCTTTCGTACGTTTAAATAGAAATGTATTAATTGAAAAGTATGACATAAATTGGTAGAAGTTAAACCTTCAAAGAGAAACAGTATTAAGAAAACAAGGGTATCAATAGTTCGTAGTAGTAACTTGGGTGTATGTATGTATGAGCGTTATGGTTGGGTAGAAATGTCTTTGAATTAATCACTCAGCCTTAAATGGTTTCGTTTCCTTTATCAAGTATAAAAAGAGACAGATGGGTGAACGATGAAGATGAAGGAGGTGAGAGAGAAAGAGAGAATAAATAATAATAATCGCTTGACGTTTGTCAAGGGACGTGTTAATTACACTCCGCATCTCTCTGCCGAGAGTCGAACTTGGCCTGTCTTTTATTTCATTTGTGGGGCTCGAAAAGGTCATTTGAGAATTCACGCCTGGGTGTGATTTTAGACTTTCCATTAGAAGACAAACAAATTTCGCGTCGGCTAGCGAAAATCCTCTGTACAAGAATTTGTTTCTGACGATTGAAGTTTATTTGAATTTTGTTTTTAGATCTTTTCTAGTTTTCTGTTGGCCGAAGTTATTTAGCATCAAGGTCATTTCATGAGTTTTGTTTTGTATTCTCTTCTGCATGTCTGCTTAGCAAAGTTTATAAATTCGAGTCTTGTCAATTGTAACAAAATCAGTTAGCCAATTTTAGCATTTGAATTTTAACTCGAGATCGTGCTTTGTTCATTACGCCCCTTGCCTGAAATATGAATTTCATATCAGATTCTAGCAGGGTTAACAAGAAAGAGGGATACAGATAAAGGATTCTTAGCTCAGAAAGCATTCTTTGTTTAAACTCAAATCTCCAATGAAACCAATCAGGCTATTACCGGTACCTAAAATTCCGGTAATCTCTACGCAAGGCTTTCATCCCGGCGGAATATAATAAGAACTAGCAATAAGTATGTGATGGGAAGAGTAAGAATTCCCATTTTTATTCGATCCGCATCTTCAGACATTAAACAAGGGAGAAGATTCTTGTATTTGTAAGGTGTTATTCTCTATGTAAATGTCATTGTGTTGCAATTATTTTTAACAAAACAAATATTTTAAAATGAAAAATTAAAACATAAATTAAACTGAAAGATACGCGCAATTAATTTTCTTTGTTGTGTAGAATAATAACTTTAAAAAGAGGTGATTACTTTTGAAAAAATTGGATGAAATCTGCCGAAGTGTGTTAATAGAAATCAATGAGGACGCAGACACCGATACAAACACACACTGACACACATCTTCAGTTTTATTTATATAGATTCTGTAATAAAGGGAGATAATCAGATATAGAAAAACGATTGACAAAAGGTAAAATAAATATGACTAATGTAGATAAATTGATTACGCAAATGTATTAATTAATTTGAAAAAAATCAATGAATGACTAAATTATATGCTGACGGTTTCTTTCCTCGTTTGTGAAACTCTTTTCATGTTTCTTGCTTCCCAGTCAACTTTGATCTTCAAAATCTTAAGTACAATGTCAATCCTTGTCTTTCGTTTTCTTAATTCCTGTTCTCTTATTGTTCTCTCTCATATTCTCTAACAGTCATAAACCATGGTCGCCTTACTGGCTGCACTGCATTGCTTGGATTGAAATAATTTTAAAAAATTAAATAAGGAATCTGGCATAAAGAACAAATGCATTGACGAATCTGGGATAAATAAGTAACAGAAAAAGGCTATGGGGGAAAGAAGGACTGAATGATAGACGAAATGAGAAAGAATAAATAAAGACTGAATAAAAGAAGGAATAAGAAAGGAATATAACAATTGAAAGAAAGTATAAATCTACGATAAGAAAAGGAGATTCTTAGAAAAAAGAATAATGACGATAAAATAGAAGAAAAGAAAAGAACGATACATAAGAGTAGAGAATTGGGAAGGACTTCATCAGTGTCAGTCAGTTAAATGCCATACGTAATACATGGTTGGGCGACCATGCCTCTTTTGATCCATGACTTACTAAGCAGAAGATAATCCCCGCAGTCAGTCAGTTAATTCACATACGTGACAGAAGCTGGGCTACCATGCCTTTTTTGATCCATGACTTACTAAGCAGAAGATAACCCCGCAGTCAGTAAATTGCCATACGTGATACAGGCTTGGGCGACCATGCCTCTTTTGATCCATGACTTACTAAGCAGAAGATAATCCCCGCAGTCAGTCAGTTAATTGCCATACGTGATACAGGCTTGGGCGACCATGCCTCTTTTGATCCATGACTTACTAAGCAGAAGATAATCCCCGCAGTCAGTCAGTTAATTGCCATACGTGATACAGGCTTGGGCGACCATGCCTCTTTTGATCCATGACTTACTAAACAGAAGATAATCCCCGCAGTCAGTCAGTTAATTGCCATACGTGATACAGGCTTGGGCGACCATGCCTTTTTTGATCCATGACTTACTAAGCAGAAGATAATCCCCGCAGTCAGTCAGTTAATTGCCATACGTGATACAGGCTTGGGCGACCATGCCTTTTTTGATCCATGACTTACTAAGCAGAAGATAACCCCGCAGTCAGTCAATTGCCATACGTGATACAGGCTTAGGCGACCATGCCTCTTTTGATCCATGACTTACTAAGCAGAAGATAATCCCCGCAGTCAGTCAGTTAAGTGCCATACGTGATACAGGCTTGGGCGACCATGCCTCTTTTGATCCATGACTTACTAAGCAGAAGATAACCCCGCAGTCAGTCAGTTAATTGCCACACGTGATACAGGCTTGGGCGACCATGCCTCTTTTGATCCATGACTTACTAAGCAGAAGATAACCCCGCAGTCAGTAAATTGCCATACGTGATACAGGCTTGGGCGACCATGCCTCTTTTGATCCATGACTTACTAAGCAGAAGATAATCCCCGCAGTCAGTCAGTTAAGTGCCATACGTGATACAGGCTTAGGCGACCATGCCTCTTTTGATCCATGACTTACTAAGCAGAAGATAATCCCCGCAGTCAGTCAGTTAATTGCCATACGTGATACAGGCTTGGGCGACCATGCCTCTTTTGATCCATGACTTACTAAGCAGAAGATAATCCCCGCAGTCAGTCAGTTAATTGCCATACGTGATACAGGCTTGGGCGACCATGCCTCTTTTGATCCATGACTTACTAAGCAGAAGATAATCCCCGCAGTCAGTCAGTTAATTGCCACACGTGATACAGGCTTGGGCGACCATGCCTCTTTTGATCCATGACTTACTAAGCAGAAGATAACCCCGCAGTCAGTAAATTGCCATACGTGATACAGGCTTGGGCGACCATGCCTCTTTTGATCCATGACTTACTAAGCAGAAGATAATCCCCGCAGTCAGTCAGTTAAGTGCCATACGTGATACAGGTTTGGGCGACCATGCCTCTTTTGATCCATGACTTACTAAGCAGAAGATAATCCCCGCAGTCAGTCAATTGCCATACGTGATACAGGCTTGGGCGACCATGCCTCTTTTGATCCATGACTTACTAAGCAGAAGATAATCCCTGCAGTCAGTCAGTTAAGTGCTATACGTGATACACGCTTTGGGAAATTATGTCTCGAAGAGAGATGACTGACTAGGGAGAAGTTTATCCCGCAATAGGTTGCCATTACTTTCTTTGGTAGACTGGTTGCCAGACAAGGCTATAGAACCCAATCTGTCCTGTTATTTAACTCATGAGACGGATTAATACCTTTATCAAGGGTATTTGCGCGTAAGTGAACGAAAGGAATTCAACTGGATTCGAACTCGGCTTCCAAATTTCTCGTTCCGGGCCGATATCCGCTGCACGTCCAGTGTAACATACATAAAAATTTATAAAAGATAATAAAAGAAAGTCATGAGAAATATAATTAATACAAATCGTTTGAAATCGTGTTAGCTTTAACTATACAGGGTGTCCCAGAAGTTGATATTCATATGTATTTTTATACAAATTTGGATGGTGAGCCATAGAAAAGAAAGAAGTGTTATCTCGTAATACATTTCTTCTTGGAAGGTTTACTCTTGTCGGGCACCGGATAATGATCCACAACATTTCCTTTCTTTTTAATCATTTCACCCCCAATAAAGGTGGGGTCGTCACTAGTGTGCAGATGTGTTTCAGAGTAATAAATACTGGGTATTAAAGAAAGGATAGAAGATAAACGAGATTCAAAAAGATACGTGGCAATTGACGTTGCATTTAAAATTTTGCAGTTTGTAGCTATTAGAGAAGCAAGCAAACGGAACGGACAGGCGGTAAAATTTAACTATTTCAAATGTAAATGACCTTGATGTCAATCTAATATGGCTCTTAAATTCACGTGGATGGGTCATTAAGCGAAAACAGCTCGTCAAAGCAGTTATCATGAAAATACTTCTAGAGAATGCAAAGCAAAGCCAGGTCACGGTGAGGAGAATGTGATTGCAGTCGATATGTCAAGTCAGGACGGATTACATTGCTGACTCTTTGGATTTTGTCGAGGACCTCAAAGAGGAATAGCAGGAGCACTCGACCAGCTAATGATCCGGGCAAACAGGAAATTTATTATTTTGATTCTAAAAGAGCTAAAGAAATAATTCATTTTTTCATCAACCACCAATCACTACAGAAAAGCAACACAGGCGCTAAGAATTGACAATTAAGGGATAAAAACTTTCGAAATCGAATATGGACGACCTATGTCTACCTATAGACGACTCAAGTATACAAACGACATATCTATATATAAATCATCAAATATTATCAACCCATTTTGCATAAACCCACGTCGTATGCGTCTTCTTCTTCTTCTTCTTCTTCTTCTATGGGCCATGTCCCTTCAGGGCGTAGGCGTCATAGATTTCCACATCTCCTTATCTCTGGTAGCTTTTAGAACGCTTTCTTCTGTTACCCCAACCTAACCCCGCACTGCCACCCAACTGCTCAGGCCCTTCAAATATGTTATCCGCTGCTTTCCTCTGTCTCTATTTCCCCCTATATGCCCTGTGAGTTTCATATTCTCAATGCATTTCTTCCTCATCACATGTCTAAAGAACTTCAGCTGTCTTTTCCTGGTTCTCAGTATTAATTTCCCTTTCGTCTTCATTCTTTCTAAACTCTATCATTGCTCACATGCTCGATCCATTATATTCGCAGTATACTTCTATAGAACCACATTTCAGTTGCTTCAAGTTTTTCCTTCATTTTTGATGATATTGCTCTGCATTCACTGCCATATTGAAGGACAGACATCACATAGCAATCCATAACACTCTTCTTTGTTTCTAGCAAATCTTACTGTCCCTTAATACTTTGCTCACCTTCTGTAATGCGTCCTTGGCCATTCCACTTCGCCCTTGGATCTAAGTGTTGCATTTATAGTTATATGAATGGAATGAGTTAAGAGAATATACATGCGTTAATCCCACGAGTTTTAACCTTTACGGCTAAAACACGTCATATCCTGCAGTATGTAGCGAACCAGCCTCGTTCTCTTAGTATCCTATTTGGGACATGTAAATTCCATTCGAGTAGTTTCTTCACACAAACCGCTGCTTTGTGAAATCGTCACCCACGGTTGATTGACTGATTTGTTTTTATGGTTTGTCAACCGTTTATAGGTTATTTAAATCCCTGAAAAATAAGATTTTAATGATTAATTTTTAATAATAGTTTAGTAATACATATTCTACTATTTAACCCATAGCTGGGGGAAGAAAACTAGATTCATAAGGATATTTTCATGCTAGAGAATATAACGAATTCAACGGGAATTAGAACTCGATTCTCCAGTTAACAATTCTGAGCCATTATCCATTACCTCTCCCGCACCTGGTATTTCTAAGTGGTCACTCATCTAGGTACTGAATAGGCACGTTGTTGCTTATTTTTGATGATCTTATGGGAACCAATATTTCAATATAATGGGAACTTGTAAGGTGACCGGTGTTTAACCGTAATGTGTCAGCCAACTTTGACTCCAAGCGGATGCTTTCTGGTCGCTACAATCTTAACCTGTTCTAGGCTTAACCGTTAGCATCACCACATATCTGCATAAACTTAATCTTTAATCCCCTAACTCGATTGGCTCTGGCGCTTTAATCGCCATTTTAGAAAATAACTATCATCTATTTACAGACACAAGAATGAACGTGAGAGTCTTAGAAGGACTGAGTATACTGCAGCCCTAGTCAGACATAAATCAAAAGAGACATGGTCATGTATCACTTCTTCATCTTTTGATGTGCCGTGTCCTTTCAGGACGTAGGTGATCATGGCCCTCTACATCTTCCTTTCCCTTGTATCTGTTAACATATTTTGGTTTATTATTTTTCCAAAACCCTTCTCTGCAATACATTTGTTTAGACCCATTAAGTATGTGATGCGTTGTTTTCTGTTTCTCTATCTCTCCATCCGCCCTGTGAGTATCAGTATCTCCAAGCCTTACGTGTCCTAGAAACTTCATCTGTCTCTTCTTGATGTTAAGTGTCCGTTTTCTTTTTGTTTCCATTCTTTCCAAAACCTCGTCTCTACTCACGTTGTATGTTCGATCCATGGTATCCTCAGCATCGTTCTTTAGAACCACATTCTCTTGCTTTAAGTCTCTTTTTTTATCTTTGAGAGGATTGTCCAATATTCGCAGTTATATAGAAGAACAAATATGGCTTACCAGTCCGGTATCCTTTTTATTCGTATCCAATTAAATGTTTCCGTCCCTTAAAACTTAACTTCTGGAATGCGTCTTTGGCCATCCCAAATCTCCTTCAAGTTCGCGCTTTCCGTCCTCTGTTAGAACACATCCCAGATATTAAGACTTCTGTACCTGCTTGAGTTTAGTATCTCCGGATTGTAAATGGCATTTGGAGATCCTATTTTTACGGCATTTGGAGATCCTATTTTTACGGATGACCATGCATTCAGTTTTCTTGTAGTTTATGTTAATTCTTTCTTCCAGCTTTTCATCACCACATTCTGTAGGAGTTTTTGTAATTTTTCTCCTCTGTTTGCTATCAGCACTGTGTCATCTGCATATCGTACATTGTTAAGATTGTAGCCGCTAGTGACGAATGCTGGTAGAACTTCTAGATTATCTCAAACTCTTTTGCTGTCGAGACTGATCACTTAACTGACTGAAAAGGTATTTATAAGATGTAAATCAACGAAGCAACAACGTCAGCAACAAAGTTAGTTTAAATATAAGTTACCTTCTTCAATTGGGTTATTTCTATTGTTTGATCAAACTAATTTTAATAAAGCAAACATTTACTATAGTACAAAGTTATATCATCAGGGGATGTAGTTTAGAATGAAGTTTAAAAATTCCATTAGGCCATCTTCTTCCCAAGAGTCCCAGCTTTGTGAAATATGCTCCCAAGATATTTAGCGACCACTACGATCTTTTATCTAAACCGTTATTTATCTCGCATATACTCATAATCTACAATTGTTACGACCATCAAACAACCCCATTCGATGACTCTTTAAATTCAATCTTCTCTTGGGACTTGCTTTGCGGGAACAAGTAATATGGAAATATATTCGAGGTTTTCTTTGGGATGTTAGTAGCGACGCATATAAATATGTCAATAAGACTTTATAAGGAAAATACATTTTTTAAAATAAATTTGCTCCAAGCAACACAATAATGACAGCAATGGACTACTGACTATTGAATTAACAACTAGACGAAATCCCCCTATAATTAGGCAGCAATATACAAAATAATTACACCATGGATCAAACAAATGGTTCCGTTTGAAATTACATTTTTATTATCTTTCGCTAAGTTAAAAGGGAATGAGCGAGCCGAATTCAGACGGTTACGCCTACTTTTTCACCGACGATCATTTATAAGTAAGCATTAATCATTCTTTTCTCTCCTAAGCTATGGTGAATAAAATATAGGGTACACTGGGTTGTCTTGCCTTGAGTGGCATCAAATCTAAACGAATAGAAACACTGGAGAATAAAATAATCAATCTTTGGAGAAGACAACAAGAAACTGTTGCATTATCCTTCTCAATAATGCTTTACAATTCATATATAACAATAAGAAACGAGTCTTGTTTGTCTACATCCCGAATCGAATGATTCGCGTTATACGGGATATCAACCGTAGGCCGATTATTTAAAGCCAGAAAAAATTTCAAAGTGTAATATCTTTTTGAGATAATGATTTACTTATACAAGTCTTAATAATCAATCCATACGTTGGGGAGAAGTAGTAAATCTTTTCCTTCCCAAGTGTACTTGAGCAAAAGTGAATATAACGAACTCGAATGAGATTTGAACTTACCGATTTCCAACTGCGAAACGTTATACATTACCCTACCCATGCATTCCAGCTTTCAACAACTGGTACTGCCAGGCGGTCACCCATCTAGGTACTGAGTGGGCTCGACGTTGTCTAACTTTAGGGATCGGAGGAGAGACGGTGTTTTGAATTGATATAGCTGTAAGCGTAACATATACACTAGTGTTAGATCCCCATAAAAAGTGCCCTTCAAATCAACCCAGATTGAATGTAAATGAATAATGTTTTTACTCACAGGAAAAGATAATTTTTACTACTGTGCCATACTAGTCTGAGCCTGATAAATATAAGGTTAATGTGAAAAGTTCATAGGCTTACCAAGATACTCTCTTAATATGATTAAATGTGGTCTATTTTTCGACATAATCTTTCTTCTTGTACACACTTTTTCATCGGTGCCGCAGTGCTAGTAACCTAATACTGAATAAACCTTTATTTTGTTGGTGAAAAAAAGCATCAACTGCACAGACGACGACATGATGATTGCAGTACTCTTTCCTAGACAAGTACTGCTTATTCGATTCATATTCAACCGCCTGTGGTAAAGAAAAACAAAAAACGGGAAACCTTTTTCTTTGATGGTGGCAGTTGCAGAATGTACATGTCTTGGGTCATCTACAAAATGTCTCCCTTCTCCTCGCATATTCAAATACCTAAGTTTGCACAATTGAAAAAATCTGAGTATCATATTGTAATGTAGCAATCACGTTAGCAAGAAATGCCTTGGAGGATAAACCTTTTTTCTTGTATTTGACAACATCAAATATCATTCCTTTACAAGTTATCAGTAAATTATTAACTCTTCCTTATACAGTAAGATGTCAGTTTCCCTTAGAAAATCATAAGAAGAGTTGAAATAAATGCATGCAAGATTTTAGAACCTTAGCATACATTACTTCATAGTCAGCCTATGAACTTTTCAATTCCAGAAAAGGAAACATGCAGTTATTAATATGAAGACTTGAAACTAATGCACGCAAGAGTTCACAGCTTTAGCATTACCTCTTCATAATCAACCTATAAAATTTTCAGTTTATTTGTACCTGGAAAAGAATAATCTAAATATAATCTAAACTTATTTATAAATGGAACTTTGTCTGTGTGTGTGTGTGTGTCCGTTTCCTATTGACTCCGAAACGGCTGAACCGATTTTCTTGAAAATTAACACACTTGTACTATAAGCGTTTGCGAGTGTTCATAGCTAGGTTTTGTGCCGAGGTACTCCCGATAAATATCGAAAATCGATAATCGAAAAAATTGGGTTTTAGAAGGAGTGGTACTTATTTTAATCAAATTTGATACACTCATAGACAAAGACATAAGAAACGATATTCAGAAGTTGCAGTTCTTACAATAGTGCAGAAAATCGATAATACATATATATATAAATAAGGCAAGCTGATTGTGTGTGTGTGTCTGTTTATCTGCCTGTATGTCTATATTTTTCAGCCCTTCTATTTTAGTGTTTGCTTCGGGTTTGGCTCTAAGTAGGTTTAATTCTAGTTCTTAGTCTCAGCCATGATACTATTTACTCAGAGGACTTATTTAGCCTTCAAATTTCATTTTTCTTTCAGTCTACGGTTTCGCTTTAACTGGAAACAACTATTGCTTTTTAGTCTTTCGTGCCAACGTCCAAAGAGTCTGAGCTCCAGGATCATGGATTAGTTTTAAAGCTTTCATTACACCCGAGCAAAGCCAGGCTATACTGCTAGTGCATTATATTAATAAGAAGATCTGAAATAAATGCGTGGAAGATTTCAGAGCTCAAACACTATTCCTTCATTACCGTCTAATGAAATATTTAATTCAGTCTCTTACCTAATAAGAAAAAAAAATGAAGTTAATCAAAAGAAGAGTTAAAATTAATGAGGGCAACATTTAACAGGTCTGGCTTCGCTTCTTCATAGTCATTCTTGTATCATGTATTATGTAATATTGAATACAAATTTGCATCGATGAACATGGATACGTCAATGAAATACAGACGATGTAATAGAAATACGTTTATTATACAGCTTAAATATACTAACTGAACCTACGAGCACTGAGTCCGGAAATTTCTGCTCTATTAACATAACAGAAATTTTGCAAACTACCTCCGTTAGAGCCTGTATCGTGAAAGCGAAAATCGTGACTCTATTATTCGATCCAAAATAAAATCTGCATAGAGACAAGCGACAATGGACGTTTTAGATTAATCAGTGCTGGCATTTCGGTCTTCAAACAATCAAAGCACTGAAAGTGTTGCTTTCAAAGCGACCGAACTTTACAGTTTATCTATGAACGGATGCAGACAAAAGAATGTATCTGCAATTGTTTAATTAGTCTGCTGTTCATCATTCCTCATCAAACAATTGTAGATTTCGTTGGCCGTCCTCAAAGTTCCACCGCAGAGATAAATCAAAAGAAGAAACAAAGATCGCTTCCGAGCATTTATTCAATTTCGATACGTTTACATCTGCCCATGTTAATAAATATTATGGATAGTTATATCTATCTATACATACGGGATATCTATAAATATTAAATCTCCATCTGTACGCACACACATGCACACACACGAACACACACACACATATATATATATGTCCGTGTGAATACACAACGAAGAAAGAATTCTTACAACGTCCAAAACATTAATTTAAAACAGTGCTCGATATATAATATATAGAGCTGTTAAAATTTATTATAAATTATATTTTAGAACATGTACATAAGTTTTCTATATATATCCACGACAAATAGTTTTGTTAGACGTGTTGGTGGGGGTTACTGATAGGGAAATAAGTCTCTAAGCTTTGGAAATTTTGGAGAGGGTGTTTTTTAAAGTGGTTGATTAATGAGAGTCTCATTAATCAACAACTTTAAAACACACCCTCTCCAAAAATTCCAAAGGTCAGAGACTAATTCCCCTATCACTAACCCCCACCAACACCTCTAACAAAACTAAACAAATATAAAGAAAGAGGCTTTACATTACTTTTCACACCGCCTGATGAGATATTGAAGTTTTAATTTCGAAACAAACATACCTTTGTCGTGGATATATATAGAAAAATTATGTACATGTTCTAAAATATAATTTATAATACATATATATATATATATATATATATATATATATATATATACGCATCGTTCATTCTGTAATGAATTTGAACACTCTTGTCTACTGGCTTGTGTTTAAATAGTATATAACACGCTAAAGTCCGCCCTTTAGTAGAGGTAAGGTAGAATCGCTGACTGATTTAAATTCGGTCGGGTTTCAAACCTGGCTAGAAATAATCGAATGTCTAACCGTACAGATGACTTGCAATACAGCTAAACACATCTGTCTGCGGATGACTATAATATTTATATATATATATATGTATTTAGAAAGGGGGTAAGATTAACCGAACACACACGCACATATATATATATGTATATATATATATATAAGCAAACACACACACGTGTGTGTGTGTGTGTGTGTGTGTGTGTGTGTGTGTGTGTGTGTGTGTGTGTGTGTGTGTGTGTATTAAAGAAATAAAAGTGTGTAGCTTGATGTTACACATTGTAAATGATATTACAAAGCGAAGCAACCGGTTTCGCTCCCGCATTTCAGGCCTCTACGGGATATTTTAATCAGAATTTTTAAAAAAGTGTGTCATGACAATGAAGAGGATGAAAAAAAATTGTGAATACAAGGAGCTAGAGTGTAATAATATCGAGCCCCAACAACTCACGATGTTTGCACAGTGCAGGCTTTCGGGTCCAGATATATAAAGCCTCCGGAACCTT
This sequence comes from Ascarosepion bandense, assembly GCA_037127315.1. NCBI lineage: Eukaryota > Metazoa > Mollusca > Cephalopoda > Sepiida > Sepiidae > Ascarosepion > Ascarosepion bandense. Next base: position 3,705,371 of record JBBBDQ010000493.1, read on the forward strand.
GAGGAGGAATGAAGAGTGAGATCGGGACAAAACAGTGAACCAATCTACACTAAAATTAGCTGAACACTTTTTATTCTTTATAAGGTGCACGCAAATAGCGGAACCGTAAGTATTTGGAACGAGTCCATTTCGAGGCAATGTGTGATTTCTTATTTTATTTGGGGCATGTTGTTTTATTCTCATGTCAATACGCTGAGTTGTTCTTCCTATGTGAATTAATTTGGTGGGGAGGAAGAATTAATTTGGTGGGGAGGAAGGGGAATTAATTTGGTGGGGAGGAAGAATTAATTTGGTGGGGAGGAAGAATTAATTTGGTGGGGAGGAAGAATTAATTTGGTGGGGAGGAAGAATTAATTTGGTGGGGAGGAAGAACATCCTTGCGTGCAGAACATAACATGCGCCGGTTTTGAAATACAATACGTACCTCGGCCGATAAAAAAAACAACAATGAACATCACATGAAATTTGTCTAGCCATACTTTCACACTTCATCCAATCCAGGGAAGTCTAAGATAAACGGGGCAATTTTTAGCAGTAATGAGTCCTTTTTGAATTCAAACATTTTGTTACAGATGACCGAATGAACAGTGTCGGGCGGATACTCTAAATTGCATAAGGTCTCCTTCACAAAACGAATTTCATCATCAAGGAAAGTCTCAGAACAAATCACTAATGCTCTGTGAACTAGGGTTCTAATAATATTTATCTTACGGTTTTAGAACAAAAGGAATCCCAACGCGTATATAACCCCGCAAATGTTGGTTTCATATAGATGGAGGTGAGAAAAGTTGTAGGTGTCCGATTTACTTGGATATCTAAAAAAGCTAGTTGAGAATTCGATTTTTTCTCAACAGTAAACCTCAGTGCTGGGTGGATATTAATAAGAAAAGAGAGAAACCGGTCTGACTCAAGTTCATTATCAAATAAACAAAAAGTGTCGTCCACATATCGACAATACAATTGAGGACGAAGTGAACTACTGCGTGTTCTCTCCTCGTGAAAGCCCACAAAAATATTGGCAAGTGCCAATATATGTATATTCATATAGCAGTCAGATGTTTAAGCAATATTAGTTTCAAACTTTCGGGACCTTCAGGCGTTTTGTTAGGACTGATTCTTCAACGTTTTTATTATTTTCAAACTTACAACAGTAATATTTACGAATGCGTGACAATAAGTTAAAAACAAACTGATTCTTCAAAATTATTTCTACGAGGGCCTTCTACTTAATGGAACTTACAAACCCTGGTGAAAGTGTTAGCGAGGAGAATTCCTAAATCGAGTAATGGATTCGATAAATTTAAATAGCCCCTATAAAAAATACATGTAGTATCAAAAGTTAGGACATCAAGATGTACCATACATGTGCCTCAATGGGGTTACTGTACGGATGTGAAACGGGGGTTGACTGTTACAACCACTTAAATTTGCTTAAGCAGTTTTATCAACAATACCCGCATAGAATACTTGGAATCAACTGCGGAATGTATTTCAGCGATTTCGAAGTGTCTGGGAGAAATCCGTGAGACAGAACCGAATAAAACATTTTGAAATATAGTTGTCGTCGGTAAGTTATTTTGTTCTCATTAGAGATAACTGGAATCTAATGTAGATTTTCTATGGAGCGATGGCTAACGGAAAATAAATATAACTGTCAATCTCAGTAGCTACGAGACAATATCAATTGTCATGAGGATCATGTGATATTATAATATGTGGATTTGAAAATTTGCAGCCAGATATGCGTTACAAATATGCGTTTTTCTGATTAATACAACTATCTTGGGAAGAGTTCCAACGGATGATTCAGAAGTCAGGAAACCTTGAGTTGATCTTTGATAAGTACTGAACATGTCTGCTTCTATTTTACGAATAATAATAATAATAATAATATATATATATATATATATATATATATATATAATTATTAGCAAGTTATTGGTCAGAATTATATTAGACATTTATACAGTTGCATTAAAAGTGCTCAATACATATATAATGTAGAGATTTTGAGTATTCTCATTATGAAGACTGACTTATATATATATATATATATATATATATAAGTGTGTGCGTGCGTGTGAGTGTGTATGTGTGTGTACATTTCGAACTGAAATTAAGCTAATTTCACTGTTCCAAATATAACTGACTGGAGAGTTGATCCTCACTGGGTATTTCATATTATCGAACTTGTGCAACATCTAAGTTACGATAAATTCATATATATATATATATATATATATATATATATATATATATTTATTTATTTATTGTTCTGAACAAAATTTGAACAGTATACATTTCTATTAAAAAATGCTCAACACATATATAAAGTAGAGCTTCTGCATATCCGCATTAGAAAAACAGACTTTCAAATGAACAGAATATACAGTTATATATATATATATATATATATTCAAAATATATATGTTTAAAATCGAAAAAAATAATAAAAATAAAAATACGTTTTATATAGAACAAATTAATACATATCAACGAAAACTTATACACATAGATATCTTACAAAGTCATGCGATTCAGCCCACTATCATCGGCAACCACATTATCTAAGCAGGACAGGAAGCTGTAGCAGTCTTTGCCGACAGCGGTCATCTCCTGTTTGACATGACGTCTCTGATGACTGCTTTTAGTGCTTCTTTTTTTTTAGGGACTGCTGTTCAACTCCCTTTACAATACGGCCCACACAAAATACTCAAGAGAATAGTGTGTGGTATATGTCTGGCGACCAGTGGTACGGTGATGAAGTGGTGCCTTTGAGCATAAGATTTATAATTCAAGACTTCCATGACAATATTCACGACTATTCAGCTGCTGATAAACATGGTGATGTTACCGATTCTTTTACTGAGGTTCTTCTTAACAACGTCGGCGAAGAACTCGGCCGTCCTTGTGACGCCAAAGCGCGCCTTAGGAATCTTGTGTTCTGGATTAATTCTATTTGTTTCCTCTTGGCGCACACTGCTAGCTATGATTACACAGTAAGAGCATCAAAGCAACTGGTGCGATTAAGCTGAAACTTCGATCACGTAACAACAGTAGTACCAACTATAAGCATAAATGAGCATAAGGCAGTGTCACGATATGTTCTATAGAGAGAGACAGAAAGAGAGAGAGAGAGAATAAGTAAAATATTTCCCTAACTTTTGCCAGAACGAACACACACACACACACACACAGCCACATATATATATATATATATATATATATATATATATATATATATATATATATAGAAGGAGAGCAAAAGAGAGATAATATTTTTCCTTTCATATTATTCTGCAATTTACTTTTTTTCTAATCATAAAATAAAGATAATGAACCACTAGTGTTTGTGATGCTTAGAGTGTTGTATAAGAATTCATTTGAAAATGGGAAACATTTCTGCTAAAACCTGAAATAATTTTCATAACGATAAAAATCACAGCTGTTTAAAAATTAAAGGGAGAGAATCGCAGACAGAACTGAAGTTAATCCCGAGCAAGTCTTTTTTTTTCGACGGGAGAAATTTGCCGCCGATAACAAATAAACACATTTAAACATATGAAATAAACTGAAATAATGCAGAAGCGATAAGGATGAATAAATAATGCAGAAAGCGATAAGGATAAATAAAAGAGAAATTACATATATAAAACGTTTTACAAACAAAAATCAATAGGTTTTAGCAAAATAGCTGCTGAAATGAAATATAAAATCAGGTTATAGTCATTCAATACCAAATTATGCATAACATTAATTACTGAATGATGAGAAAAACTGATCTGGACCCTGTCCACATATAACAGTATCATTCATTCTTGTATCATATTGATTGCGATACTGTATACTTTTCTATATATATATAAGTGTGTTTTGGACGTAATTGAGTCTTTCACAGCCATAAAAATGCAAGCAAGTACTAATTATACTATCTTTTAATAAGACTTGCACATGCGAGCCAGTAAAGCCCCTAAGATACAAGGTGTTATTGTGTAAAGAACAATTAGGAACAGAATTATAATTAATAAGCCGAAAGAGGAAAAATTAATCAGGAAGTCAGTAGAAAAAATATTTGAACAATTGTTACATAATTTGTTTGGAAAAGAAAAAACATAAAATTATATAAAAAATTATATAAAATAATTAATCATAATACCTTATCATAATACCATTTTTAATAAAGCTGCATAGAAGAGAAATTGTTGCCCAAATACACAATGTATATATATATATATATATATATATATATATATATATATATATATATATTAGAGAAAACTTTCAAAATTCAAAGGTGTCGGATGTACATTTCGACATAGGATCTCTAATAGAGATTCTATGTCATGTCAGCGACATTGTTTTTTCCAAATGGCGAAGGCCCTGGGGTAGTGTGTGGAGGGGTTTTAGGTTAACAACGGTCACAAAGTAGAAAAGTACAGAGCTGGTAGTCGCGGGGTTACAGGGTGTTGAAACGGTATATTTAGGAAGGGGAGGAATAGGAGTTCATATTTTATAAAGATAGACAACTAAATGAGTTAAATTACTTTTTTAAGGTTAAGATTTTGGGCTGTTTGAAGAGGTGTATTTAGCCGAGAAGGAATGGTTTTCAATATAAGATTTTAAAAATTTTTATTTAAGTTTATTTTATTAAACCTTTTAGGTAGAAGCGAGCTAAATGCCAATTAAAGGAAGTTATCAGTTTAAAAATTATTAGAGAAAAATATTAGAGAAAAAATATTAGAAGAAAAAATATATATGTCGGTGTGTGTTAACCAAGGAAAAAGGGGTTTAGTAAAAGAATCCATATTTTCTAAAGGCAATTAAAGGTTAGCTTGGGATAGAAAGGTAGTGGGGTTAAAATACTTTTTTAAAGTTGATGTTAGGGTAAAATTAAGATTAAAACTTAAATTGAATCATTTTAATTTACATTCTAACATCTAGTCAACGGGGATTTAAACTCTAAATTTAAGTATTCGAAAAATGTGCCTTGTGGCGGCAGTTACTGATGAATTCCCTCCTAAGATTCAGTAGCCGGTGTTGGTGGGGGTATTTTAATATTGAAATTTTTTCCAGTAAACATAGACAGCACCTATCACGAAAATTCCTCGGAATACGGGCTGAACCTATCAGTTTCCAGCTAATTTCAGGAACCAGCCCTTACCCTTTCATTTTCCAGAACGCCCGCGAAAGGACTGTCTGGTACCTCTGACCGGGGTTCGAAAAGGAGTATATAGTCTTTGTTTGAAAGGACCGGCGGATATACCGATATAGTTCAGGAAATCGTTTATTTTTTGTTTTTGTTTTTTTGTTAGATGGAGAAATGCGGTCTTCATAAATCACCTGGGTGGATTTGCATTTTCCCTCCACCGGGCAGGCGTCCACAGAATTACAGCTGCATTCGTTTAGAATTCCGGACCTAGATTCAGCATTGCGCAAGTTCACCAGAATACTCCTATTATGGCAACTAATCAGGCTATCCATATTCGGGGTGCAAGAATAACTAATTTTAAGGGTGTACCTATTAAAAATCTTCCGTAGAGGGTTACTGTTATTAAAATTTTTGTCTATTAACTTGAGAAAATATTTACCAATATTGATGTTAGGTAGTTTACAATAAGTGGGGTTAAACCAAATTATTTTTCTTTTTCTACAGTTTCGTTTATTTTTATCTTTGGATGATTCGGAGTATATTGTAGGTTTATTATATGTTAACTTGTTCTTATAACCGCTTATTTGAAGGGCTTTATTATAAATATTTTTACTTGCGTTGAAAGTTTTAATGTTGGATGATAATTGGTTGATTCTATTATTCACTATATTGGGTATCTGTTTTATGATATTTTAGGGGTGGTTGGATAAAATATTAATATAAGTGGGGGAACTATTTTTTTGAGAAATGGTAGGTAGGATCCATCATTTAAGATAAGGGTGATGTTTAGATAGTTTACAATGTTAAGATTAGAGGTGACTTCGACTTGAAAATCGAGGTACTTCAGGGCTCTAATTATTTTTTGTGTATCCTATTTGTGTACGGCCCATTGGAATTATGGGTAATTATTAATCCATCGTCCCGATATAGGCCTAATTATTTTGGGTCTAAAAATCTGCTTAGAATATCTAAAATGTAAAGTAACACAAGATCTGCCACCTTGGCTGAATCATATGCTTCAATAGGAACGTCAAAAACCTTCCCCGTCCCCTTTGTCCATGTGGAATCATCAAAGGTGAGAATGGATTTTCTGGCCGCAAAGATAATTTCGTAGTCCCTATTCGAAATGTTCACGTAATTTTTAGCAAATCTTAAACAACTCTCAAGAAGGTCCCTTGATATAGAGGAATAGAAATCGACAATATAGAATTTAAGGAAGGTGGATTTAGATTTGTTTTTGATGTTGTTAAACCAGTCTATCGTATCTGAAGAACTTTTCCAAAGTATATATATATATATATATATATATATATATATATATATATATATATATATATATAAACACACACTACCGGTCATAATTATAAGCCGACCCCTGCGTTTAAAAAAATTGATGTATTTCATACTATTTTAATTATTTATTGCCAAGTGACTAATTGTAAATGAAAACAGAATGGTTCTTTTGTCAGTACTGCACAATAACATGTGCATCACATGAATTTATATATATTTAATAATTACCTATATTGCAGTTTCATCAATGAAAAAATGAATAAAATCTAGGGTGATTCGGGTGAGTTCATCTTTGCACCCATGTCTTGCAAAGTAATAACAAAAGAACCATTTTATTTTCATTTAGAATTATCCACTTGGCAATAAATACTAAAAATGATATGAAATATATAATTTCTTTTAAAAACTGGTTTGACCTAATAATTATGGACGCTACTGTTTATATCTCTCTATATATATTGCCCGAACCTTTTGCAGGAAATGGTATGTCTACAAATCTCTATTAATATGACCAATGTTTAATGGGCTATGTAAAGTTATGTGAATCCCTGTCTGAATGAAAGAAAGGGAAAAAAGTATGTTCACGTTTTATCGCACATAAAACATTTCGACTTACTGTACTGATCGCTAGAATAAAGTGGTGTTTATTACCAACACATTGGAAGAGATAGCCGACCAGAACAATCAGAAAAACGGTGGGCGTAGTGTCGTGGTTACCACTAGACCTAAGCTGGCAAACTTTGTAAGGTAGAAAATTCGATTTTCACACGGTAGCATTTGGAATATTATCTAAAAGGTGCCCAATGAAAATGCTGCAAAATTCAGAATAGATGATAAGCAACCGTAGAGAAGTGGTGACAACTGATGTGACTATAAATCTCAGGAAGAATTTCTGCACATTTCATCAATCACCACCTCGAATTTTCTTTGAAAAATACAGTAACTTGACGCTCAAAATCAGTGAGTTGTTTATACAAAAAGGACAGAACGAAAATTGTCTGCAAATAATCTTTAAATGACGAGTCACAAGATTGTGCAGCAATTAATCAACCATAAATAACTATCAGAGTTAAGTAATTACACGAGTATCGAACTATTACTCAAGGTCATGAATATTAAAGTTCAATTATTCCTGAAACTTAAAACAATGATAATAAATTTGCCTCACTTTTTTCACAAGTAATCCTGTAATTTGATTCGTTTTTCATTTAATAACATGTACCACATGACACAAATGATCATGGCGTTCCATGACTGTTTTTTCTTTAATTTCAAGGAATAGCTCTTAACTCTAGATAAAGTGTTTTTTATCATTCCAAGTGCAGCTAATACAACTGGCGCATCTCTTGTTTTCAATGTCCACATTTTTCAATTTCCAGGTCTTTATATTTTAACTGTTTTTCAAATTCCTTGGTTGCTATGTTACAATCCGCTGGACAAGCCATATCAATTAATAGACAAGTTTTTTCTTTCAGGTTTTTAATAATAATGTCCGGCCTATTTGCTTCAATTTTTCTGTCTATGTAGATGGTGTAATGCCATAGAATGATGACATCTTCTATTTCTGTAACCGGTGCTGGGTGATGTTCATACCAGTGTTTGTTTACATATTTTCAATAGTGTTTGTACATTGTCCAATGTAAATATTGCCCAACTATCGTCTATTGTTTCTTGTTGTTTATCACAGAACCTGCAGTTTGGATACATATTATTATGTATAATATTTGCCTGAAAGATTCTAGTAAAAAGTCTTTTGTCTTGCGCTGCAAGAATAAAGACTTCAGTATCAGACTTTAATCCAGATGCACGTAACCATCGATGAGTATTAACTTTATCAACATTGGATTTATTGGCACGTTCTGGTTATTGGCCATGCAGAGGTTTGTCTTGCCAGCATTGTTTTATCTGTTCAAGAGCTTTATCTTTGGCTTTCATTTTCATATTTTTTGCTGCAATAGTTGGTTCTTGGCTTCTATTTGTTTTTCTACAGTATCTACTAAATGTAAATCTTGTTTGCATTTACTGCCTTCTTTTATTATTGAATATTTTTCTTTATTTCTTCATGTTGCCTTACTAATTGTATCATCCAGTCCTTTGTTGTTTCTATGTATGTTAGTAATCCAATAGTTGTTGTCTTGTGTGACAATTCTAGCTGAATCAGACATCTTCTACCTTCTTTCCCTGTAAAATATGTTTGCATCGGTTTGAAAATTCTTGTTTTGTCTGTAGAATCTTGATCCTATTCTCATAGCGTCTTATTCTTTGATCCTTCAGTTGTATTGTTTGCTTTATTTTTTCCTTACTTGATAGGACTTCATTTTCATTTCTAATGTTGTATTTTCTTTCGACTCTTCTGCTTTTCCTAGTTTTTACATTTATTCCTCTTGTCAGTTCATCGAGTTCTGATAGTTCACTTCTAAGTTGTTTGATTTCTTTTTCTATTTTTCTTTTCCAAGGTGGATCTTCATGTCTACGAGAAGGCCTTGATTTTAATTTGATGTTCAATTTTTTTGTTGCTGCTATTGCTAATGCATATATTGCTTCATTGAGATTTATATGAGTGTCTTCTTCATCCAAAATTAATTTGAGGGCTGCATTGTAGAGCTTAATAGTTCGGAGATAATGCATTGTTGGTTGCAGTTTTGGAAGCTGTTCTCGTTCCTCCATTGCAATATTTTGTATTTGACTTGTATGGTTCTTGATTTCTTCCTTGGCTTCCTGTATACTGTTCTTGTTTTCTGTAAAATAATTCAGTTCAATATGTTCTGAACTCGTTTTATTGTCGTCTTTTAACTGACTCAGATCACACTTTTCCAGCACTTCTAAACTTACAGCATTATCTTCAAAGTGATTTGTGTGTATCGCGGTTTATGCATTACAACCTGTAGCTTGTTTGATCTTATTACTTTTTATTTCTGATTCCGGTTCCTTTTCATATTTTGTTGATTCGTTTATTTACAATTTACAATTCTTTTTATCTCATTAATTTCAACCTCTGACAATCGGTTATTTTGCGTGATGTATCTTCGTATATTGGCTAATTTATTTTCGTCAATATACTTTCTATTTTCTTGACTAACCTTTTCACGCCAAATGTGATATGTCTGGCGAGTGATGAAATGCAGCCATAACAACTTTGTACTCTTCACGAGACCATTTTATTTTTCTTTCTTTAAATATACTGTTATAGATCTAGCTGGAGAATTTTCAGGGCCATCATTAGGATTATCCTGGTTGTGGGGATCTGAAGAATCATTCTTTGTGTAGGAGTTCGTTCCTATGGCAGATTTTTCGACCTCAGGTAGGTTCCCTCCTGAAGGACGGGCACCCTGTTTATCCACTGGAAGAGCCATCCTGGACTTTTTATTTCTCTTTGTATTTCTCATATTTTTCTCACGAGTGATGCACGGGTCCAAACGTCCACCCATAGTTGCCAAAATTATTATTATTATTATTATTATTATTATTATTATTATTATTAATCATAGCTTCCCGTGCTGAGCGACTGCCAGTCAACTTTAATTATCCCTGTCAAAGCTACAGTAATTTAATTTTTACCTAAATGGAGAAGAGGTGTATTTGTGTCTTTAACTTTGTGAAATTATGAATGCATTTCTTTTCCTCTACCTATGGGTTAATTAATAAGACTTGGTATCCCTAGATCAATATTATCTACATAACTTGCAAAGGGTAGGAATTCTGAAAAAAACAAGACATCAAATTAAACATTCTAGTTGTGACCCTAACGACACGTTAAGTGAGATGCGAGTGCTAAGTTCAGATTCTGGACGAGGCCGTTGTATTCACTTTCAGACAAATTTTGGAAACGTATCAATCTACCTATTCGATTTCCACCTAAAAAACTAAAAGCTAGTAAGACTTGGTTCTCTATTTTACTTTGGCAACCAATTTAAGCGAAGGACATATCTGAATTCTAATCCGATTGCATAGGATATCAGTAAAAGTAAACCTACTATCCAGCAAATACACCATGCTTGACTAGAGTTTTTGTACCAAAAAGCTCTCCAGGTAATTCATTTGTTGATGTATTTGCTTTTGACGTTTTATCAGGCTTTCTATAGTGTTTAATGTGATTCATCATATATACATAGCCTACTACTCAAAACAGAGATTTCTGTATAGATTCCGATGTCAGTGTAATATCCGTTGGCTGGAAGCAAGAAGAGTTTGATCCTCATTTTGAACCTGAAACTCTTTTCGACCGATATCTTAAAAAAACGCCATTGTTCATTCAGGTTTCACTTGCTTTCAAAATCGGCTTTGTGTTCGTACAAACCACGTGGACTGTCATTCTGTTTTCCCTTCTCAGTGTCTCGTTCTCTGACAGAAGAAAATGCACTGCTGTAAGTTTGTTCTGCGGACATCTTTATCTTATTGGCATCCATTGACGTGCGATTCTTACATATGCTGAGCAGTTGTTTCGTGAATTCTTCTTAAAAGAAAATAGAACTTTTTGTATTAGCTTACAAGAATGATCATACCTTTCTCAACGTTTTTTTTTTTTTTTCATTTATCAAACTCGTCAGTCCACTGCACGACCAGGTCTCCATCGTTGTTCTTGTGAACAGATAGAATTTTGTCTTATCTATGTTTGGTATATTCTTCATTAGTATTAAAATTATCGGACTGCAATTAGTAGCTATGAATATATTTCTTAATTATAGACTAATATGCTTTTTGGGTTCTACTTATTATTTTTTTCTTATATGAGTAAACTATAGTTGAAATGTTTGAGATCATATTCTGGATTACGAAGATCGTTAAAAATTGAGGTTGTGTGTCTATTTCCAAGCTAATTTAATAGATCATTTCGGGTGAAAGGAATTTTCTATTCCTGTCCGATTTTATCAGTCAGTTAAGTGCCATATGTCATACACGCTTTGGCGATCATGTCTCGAAAGAGATATGAATGACTAGGCAGAAAATTATTCCGAAGTATATTGCTATTACTTTCTGCTGCAGACTGGTTGCCAGCCAAGGCTTTAGAACCCAATATATTATGTTATTTAACCCATAACTAGAGGGAAGAGATGGATTAATACCTTTCCCAAGGGTATTTGCGAGTAAGTGAATGCAAGAAATTCAATTGGAATTCGAACTCGGCTCCCCGATTTCTCGTTCCGATATCTACTGCACCACAACGCAAATCCGTATTTTATCATATATTAAATAATAACAGTGTAATTTTTTTACCCTCCCATATTTCTTCGTTATTTTATCGGTGGGTAGTAAGTTCCACTTGAAGAGATTATTCTCGGGAACCACTGCTATGTGAAATCAACTCCCATGAAGATGTTTCCCCGATCACTACCATCTTGACCTGTTTCAAGTGTAGGGTTAACTGTTAACTACCCCTAACAACCGTACAAACTACTTCCTAAAGTAATTCTATTTCTCAGGTTGAATTACCAAAATTGATTGAATTATGAGATTGGTTTGAAATGACCAAATAAAAGAAAATACCATTAGAAAAGCGAAAATGTTGTCAAATTACAATCAATAGGATGATAAAAGTCCGAATACGTCATTGTATAATAAACATTTTCCCAACTTAGAACCCAAATCAATAATAATGTTTAATATTAAAGTCTGACAAACGATTCTCCTTCAAAGTTGGAAAATGATTGTTTTAAACCCATAAAAATCGGCTTCTTTGATTAATGGGAATATTGCATTTGAATATATTTGAGTTAAAATAACTGATTCAGAAATAGTCATGTCTTTATTCGTCATTCACATCCTGCTTCGCCGCACCACAGCTCATCAGCGTGACCAGACATCAACTTGCTTCTAGCCGGATCAAAACTCGACCGATTCAGTGTCAGTCGGAGACGATATCTCCTAAGCCATAGACGTATATAAGCAAAGAGTTGAAAATATGGACCGGAACCCAACAAGATGATAGAAAAAAGTAAAAGAACAGAAAAGGAAACCTTTCTGAATCTAATATATTTCCATTTTAATACAGATTCTTCCGAGATATAGGGAAAAATGAAAAGAAATAACAAAGAGATTGTATTCTGGTATGTTGTGATTTAGGGTTAATTTGTATTGGTCAGTTAAGTGTCACGTGTATTAAATCAATGGATCATTATTTTATTTATAAATGTATGTGCGTTGAATATTTTGGATGAGAAAGTTTATAGTGTGCGTGTATAGAAACGTTTGTTTGTTTAGGTGTATGTGGAACGGTAACGTGAGTTAATATATGTGCATTTGTGCGCGTGCGTTGTAATACACTTCTCAATGGTCAATTTTTTAAGTATATGTGTGAGGAATATGTTAGACGGTAAAGTGTGTGATTCTGCATTAGAGTGCGTGATTTTGCATTTGAGCGTTAATGTAGACGCCTGTCTACGGGTATATATATATATATATATATATATATATATATATATATATATATATATATATATACCCTTGCGCAAGATACCTTAAGCAAAACAGTGAAAATTAAATATTTCCCTAGGCGTTCTTTTTCTCTTTCAGCCACATTTTCTTTTACGCTTGGAACTGATGGATTCAGTTTGGGTTTTCGCCTTGATGACAATACTGACACCAAAATATCAGCGATCTCTCTATAAGGCTTGCCAGTGTGTTCCTGCAGTGTCACAATTTCGTACTCTTCCTTAGCGTAAAGTTCATCACAGACAATGATTGTAAAACAACTAATCGAAAGTCGAGACAATAGTGTGTAGCGTGATAAAAATGACGCGAATGACGCAATATTTTTCAAGATCAAACGAATTTATTCATAAACCGCGAAAATAGATTTATATTACTGTGCACGATTTCAAATGACCTAATCCGAAGAACTAACAGAAATCGTTTACACTCTGTCACTCCAGTAAGTTTAAAACTGACCATACGGTGAAAGAAAGAAAACTAAAGCAGTTGTTTCAATAAATTTTCACAAAGGTATATATATATATATATATATATATATATATATATATATATATATATATATATATATCAGCAACATTAGCCTTCTACGTTTGCATTATTACCTAACAATGATTAAGTACGTTGTCACGGTAGAGCGACTGACTTCCGCTTATATGCCAGGCAGCCAGAGACTTATACCTTCGGGACATTATTTCCTGTGTTATCCCCACTTAGTAAGACAAATTTTGTCAGCTAGAGAATAAACCTAAATGAAAAAGATATGGAGAAGACAGTAGCTGCATAGCTATTTATGCATCAGCAGACGATATGCAATGATCGATGGCCGGTGATAGTCGACACATTTCAAATACAGTAATAAGTTTCAATCAATTCTAATTAGTTCAGTACTGCGGTTTTAATTAGAAAGAGTGGCCACGAGTATTAAACTGTACTTACAATGTAAATACGAAAGTAATTGAAATTGAACATGTTAAGTAATTCCAGTGGGTCATATCGATGTGGTATAATGGTTAGAGAGCTGCACTCGCTAGATCAATTAAAAATGCGAAGCGAGTTCGAACCTCACTGGTTACTTCCTGCACGATGCCACATCTAATTTACGGTTAGGATTACAAACACAGAACTGCATTAAATAACAGAAAATACATCACTTAACAACAAGCCAATTGTTTCACTGTTTGAAAGAGTTCCAACAATACATCTCTTCTTCCTTCCCAGTGATCTTTAGTGATACAAGTGTGACTTGTGTCACTTAACTATTATTATCTTTAATCTTTTTATTAATTAATATGCTTACAATATAATAATATATATTTCTGGCTTTAAATAACCTGAAAATTTCGATAACCTGCACAAACTGCCTTTTCAATGGAAAGGTGGAACTAAAACATGCTCTATAGAGATCCACGTGCCTGGTATCGTCAGCAGTAAGGTAAATGTCTCACTGTGCATGGCTTCAGAATTACTGAAGTAATTCGATCACTGCAGCTTTCCCCGAAGAAGCTAGTACCGTTCAAAACCTGTAATGAGAAGAAATTAACAATTTCTGATAGAGGCTTTGATGCAGTTTTCTCGAAGAAGAATTTACTGTCATCTTCCACGGCGAAACTTACAAAAGCTGGTATAAACCAAACAATACCTGCCATTTTCTACTCTGGTGTAATCCAGACCGATTTCTTGCGATTCTCACTCAGTACTTGCTAAAATTCAAAATTGTCTACGCGGTCTTCCGTATGAAATACTTACTTTTCACTCCCTAACTGCCTTCCCACAGACGCAACTTTACAGAATTATTAATACTCCATTTCTATGGCACATTATCACTCTCAGTCCATCCAGTTATCACATTTCACGATATGACACGCCATGCTACGTCCACGGTGCCGATTTCCACTTATTTCCCCCGGCATTCAAAATTTTAAAAAGATTTTCTACTCGGATAATATATTTATTTTACCAGAACAGTCACTTTTTGGAACAAACTCTCCCATTGTTTCGAAAAAGACAACAATCATTGCCTTTACAAGTTAAAAGCCAATAGATATATATCCGTCTTGTCTTCATAATATTTACTTCTTGACATTTCTCTTGCATTCATGTTACACACCTCATTCATCATTACCACTTTAACAATAACAATATATATATTATGATTTTAAATAACTTCATATTAATTTTAAATGTTTTATCTCCTGAATGTGCGTTGTGGTGCAGTGGATATCGCCTCGAAACAAGAAATCAGGGAGCCGTGTTCAAATTTCAGTTGATTTCGTTAAATTCACTTAGGCACAAATTCCCTTGGGAAAGGTATTAATCTATCTCTTCCCTCCAGTTATGAATTAAATAACAGGATAGATAGGTTCTTTAGCTTTGGATGGCAACCAGTCCACCGCAGAAAGTAATGGCAAACTATTCGAGATAATCTTTTGCCCAGCCAATTATGTCTCATTCGAGATATGATCGTCCGAGGGTGTATAACGTATGGCACTTAACTGACTGACTGACTATCTCCCGGAAACGTATGATATACCTTCAATCCGGGATTTGACCGTACCAACCAGTTCTTTGGTGTGAACAGTTATATTTGCCTAGAGAGATGCAGTGGAGCAGCAACATATTCATCACTGCCTACAGCTTGTGGATTAGCACAGAAAACATTTACCTACTGCAACCACATGCGTAAAACTATGGTCTTGGGGTAGAGTAGATGTCGTTATACTGATTTTTCCCTTTACATTAAAGTATTTCAGAACGCACGTTCTCATTCCCTGTCTCATATTAAAAGCTACCGTTTTAACCCCCTCGATAAGTCTGCGAATGCTGAAATCAGTCCCATCCCACCACATGTTAATATTGAAAGCATTGCTCTACAGCAGGTACCCAACCTGAGACTATTTGCAATTTTGTATATTTACGTATATTAAATAGATTAATTACTAGATCTAATGTACTCGGAAACATCTTCGGGCAGATCTTATGTGTATGCCTGAGTTAGCTCTTTTTGTTCGGACGCTTGATTCTAAACGTACGTATGTGCAGTTGTAAAGGGCGCGACGCTGTCCACAATGTAATTCATGTCTCGTAATCCAGGGACATTTATCTTTTGGCTACAGACCAGTGTTTCGTGGCAACCGAAGTTAACAGATTAAACTGCACAAAATTTGAGTCACGTAACAACAACTGTCGAATAAAATCGATAATCCACTAATCTTGCTTGCGTAACATTAGCTCCACAAAAATACGGATATTCAAGCCAACTCAGACATTTGCGTCAGATATTTGCGAGCACATATTTACCGATTAGACATATAACGTTACACGGCATTGGATTGATTTCAGCCTTCGCATATCACTGCCAGACTTCTTTGTTTTAATAGTGTCACCCCAAGCAAGGTATTCCACTGCCACTATAGCGCAGATGGTTACATAGAGGGAATGAGTATAGAAAATGTCAGAAGGAGGGTAATAGACGACTTAGGATGTACATGGGGAGAGAGTTGGAGAGAGTGGGTGTGAGTTAGTGTGTTAGGAGGTGTCTATTGACCTTACATTTCTCCTGAAGGTTGTAGTCGTCGTGAAAGCAAGCATGCGGTAGGAAATTCCACAGGCGGGAAGTGCGAGAAAAGAAGCTGTTGGAGTAGAAATTGCGGTTACATTTCATCGGTTTCACTGTAAAAGGGTGGGACCTAGTTGACAATCTAGTATCTCGTGCAAATTCACATCGGGGTGGGGGAGCACCAGTGATTTAAGTTCGTCAGAGCAGAAGCCATGAAAGTAATTATAGAAGAGGCACAGGGATGCCACGTTATCGAGAGTGTTTTTAAGAAGCAGCTTCCAATCTGACACAGAAAATGAGAATACACTTTCAGAAATAGTTTCATGTAAAGTGCCATTGAAAAAGGTGTAATGGCATCTACTCTATCTCGAGACCATGGATTTACCCATGTAGCTACATTAGGTTAATGTTGTCTGTGGTGATGCTAGATCAGTGAGAAATAAGACAAATTGTTGCTATATCACTGCATCCCATTGAGCAAATCTAACCATTCACATTAAGGAAGTCCTACCTGGGCTCAAGCCCCAGAATAAAGGGATATCCCACATTACAGGGAGAGAAAGACATTTAAAATTAATGTTTAGCTATTTAAAGCCATAAAAGTATATACTTTTAAAGAGGTAATGATGAGTGAGTTGTGTAATATGAATGCAAAAGGAAGCGACAGAATATGAATATTATGAAAATAAGAGGGTAGATATCGATTGAGTTTTATCTTGAATCATTTATGTTTTTATATTTAGTCGTAATATAGGGATTTTCTAAGTCTTGCTTAGACGTTACATAAGCACAAAATTCTGGAGCAGCTAACGAAAATAGAACTCACTATTCAGTCGTAATGGATCAAGTTTGCTAAGTATTACACGATGTAGAAGTACCCAATCCTATCATAATATAGGTAATCTAGTTTATTCGTAAATTTGATAAACAAGACCGAAGTGACTATTCTTTGTGGAACAGGTACTTACGTCGATATTTATGCAATAATTCTGATAATAACTGCTAAAATGTCTCATTAATTCTACTGCACAGATTTTTTTTTACCAGCTGCACGTGGCTTCCTACACTCTTTTCTATAAGGATTTTCACGGCTTCTGCTCTGAGAGCTTCTTTTCCTATCTGCCCGACCTCATGAATTTACTCGTGCTACTAGAGTGGCATCAAGGTCCAACCTTTGCCGTTACAATAGTCAAATTAAAATATCACTTCTACTCCAACAGTATTTTTTCTCGCACTTTCCACCTTTAGAACTCTCTTTAGTATACTTGCTTCTTTGATAGCTACAATCCCCAACAGTTTAAATGCAACGTCAATTGTCATCTTCTTTCTCCCTAAATCTCATCCACTTCCATGAATTCCATCTCCCTTCCTATATCCCATCTATCTCTTAATCATTTTTCAGCATTCCTTACACCCTGTTGTTTTTTCTCTCACTGTAGCTCCCTGCGCACAATTAGCGAGCATAACTTGCTTGAGGTGAAATGATTCTAAAAAAATATAATGATTTGAGAAATAAAACTGTGTCCTCTATGGTAGCTATCGACATCGTAATGTTACCTTGTAGTGATACCGACCGAGCAAAAGCGAGGGACCGGATGTTTGCACTCTCAGGACCAAAAAAAAAAATGACCAAAACTCAACGGTGCGCACCCGGCTTCGCGCAGACGTTCCGGTTGAAATCTAAAAATTAATTAAATATTAAATTCCAGTTCGGGAGCCTACGCGAATTTTATTTATCGGCCAATGGGAAGCCCAGAATCAAATACGGATATGAATTCCCAAATGATCTGCTGCGATCCAAAAAGAAGATATAAAAAGCCGATACAGAAAGCATTCCAGAGAGACCGACGCAGACAAACCCAGACAGAGACGAGAGAAACGAGAGTAATTGGTATCTTCCTTGATCAAGTCAAGTGGCTTACTATGTTCGTCGCCTTCACCTCTATTTTCCTTATTCCCTGTCTCAAAGATACTTACTGACCAAAGGAGCGGATATAAAAAAAAAACATTCTTTACTTACAACGCTCCGACATACCTAAGTATTAATTCTCTTTTCAGCATTTTATTGCCATGATCATTTTAACGTCTGTGGGACCCATATTCAAAGGATTACTTTAATTGTAAAAACCTTAACTGATATGTGAATATATATAATGTTATTTTTCAACTAAATTTGCTTTTCTTGATTTATAATCATTTTATGACTTATAGTGGGCTATCTACAACGAGGCCAAATTTCGTTAATCTACAACAATATACAACTACTCTTCAAAAGAACTCCTACCCAATATGAGCTAACCATATTTTTTTCAAATTACTTGCAACAAAATAGACTGGGTAATATGATAGTCACAACAGGAACCAAACTCTCACCTGGAATTTTAGAGAATTAATTCTTTTGAAAGTAAAGTAACTGATGAAAAACACCAAAAGATGATTAGATTTAACCGGAGTTGCCTGTTTCCGTTGTTAATACTGAGACCATTTTTGCATTTCATTTCTATCCAAGAAACCTTCGAAAAGGGTTCCATATATGACGAAATCTTAGCATGAGGAATATAGTTTCAGGGAAACAGGTTTAATTCAATATCACGGTTTATTGGAGAAATTTCCGGTTATTTTAGATATCAGCATCGTATAATACGTTGTCTCTGCTTGACAAAGTTGTTCGGAAATTATAGAGTGCATTGTTTTGAATCACCTGGGTAAAGGCATGAGTAAATTGTTTTGTAAGTGTATCTAAAACTACTATATCTTTCCGTTTGATATATTAGCGACCTTTTGCGATTACTATTTTCTTTTTTTTTTCCGAGGAAGCACATATTGGCAACGATAAACGAGAGAATTATCGATTTGCAATATTGCAGCTGCAAGTACTTCAAGACTGCACGTGAACATAAGCTTATCAAAATTATCGTTTTTTTGGACAACCAAAGAACAAAAATTAGCTTGAAATGGCATAGATTCTTCCCTATGAGTATATTTTCTTCAGTAATTAATATTATTGGCTAAATTATTTAGTTTCTTCCGTTCTCTATGGAACCGTAGGCTTATTTTTTGACGATGTACCCGAACGAAATCCAACCTAGGGTGGTAGGGATCATGTAATTGTATTGTGTTTCAGTTATAATTTAGATTCAGAAGAGGTATTCTGTTTATAAGCAAGTGCGATTCCATTTTGAATTCAGAGTTTCCGTCTTTTAGACTGGCTGCCACCCAAGGCTTCAAAACTAATGTTATCTTGCGAGTCTACCCATTTCCAGGAGAAAAGATTGTTTCACGCCTTTCCTAAGCTTATGTGAACTCGACTGGGATTCGAACATGCCTCTGATTTTCATTCTAAAAGTTAACTATTAAAACGAACTAGTATTAAATGCAGAAATTTTAACTAGGTGGTAGAAATCTTCAGCTTTATTCTAATAGTTTCTCTTCAACCCTTTGGAACTCTATTCCAATTTCTTCCTTCCTTGTCACTTAGAATCTTCAATGATTTAATAGCGACGCCAATCACCATCTTTTGTCTCAGTGAACACTTTTTTCCTTTCTTCTTACCTCTAACTGAAGTCTTCTCTTTCTCTATCACATTGCGTCCGAGTAACAATGTCAATCTACTTGGGTTAGAGTGTTAAAAATATTAGAGAATACCGAATATGTATTTTATAAAACATGTATTAACGAAAAACCTATGACTGTTTTTTGTAAATCAGTCAGTTAAGTTTCATACGTGATACATGCTTGGGCGATCATATCTCGAAAGAGACAGGACTGTCTAAGCAGACGATTTTCCCGCAGTAGATTGCCATTATTTTATGTGGTAGACTGGTTGCAAACCAAGGCTATAGAACCCAATTTTTCTTGCTATTTAAAAAGAGACGAATTAATAGCTTTCCAAAGGGTATTTGCGCGTAAGTGAATGCAACAAATTCAACTGGAATTCGAACTCGGCTCTCTGAATTTCTCGTTCCGAGCTGATATCCACTGCACCAATTTTGTAAATAAGTGAATAAAAAACTTTTTACCCCAGAATATTCTTCATGGAAAAATGTTATTACTAGGTGTATTTCTATTAGAACTATAACGGGTCAAATGCTATGAATATAACATGCAATATGGATATACTGGTCAAAATCCACTGCCAGTATGTGGAATAAAACTCTTGTGTGGATGCTTCCTGACATAAAATCTTAACCTATTCAAATAAAGAGTCAATCGCTAGCTATCCATCTTATCCTCAAAATCTTCACTTCCTCGTACTTTTTCTTACATTCATCTTTCACACCTCATTCACTGCAATGAGCTTAGAGTTAATTGAACATTCGTTTATATAAAAAGAAGAAAATATGCTGAGAGCGGAACGGTTATTGTCTCGAAAAAATGGAATTGTGGAGATGAGCTTATGGGATACAAATCATCCATCAACTAACTAAAACGCCAACCTACCAAAAAAGGGAAAGGAACATAAGGCTTTACATTCTTCTACTATCAAATATGAACTCTAAACTTCTGTTGGACATTTTAAATACTTACATTTCTCTTTGAACAGTTTTAACTACAAAACTACATGCATATTCTCAATGAACATTTTTCTTCTCACAAATATATTATGGTGGTCGGTTAACAAAATTTCACATGTATTTTTCTTCTTACAATTTTGTCATTCTGTTAATAAATCTTTACTTTAATGTACAAACGAAACATTTTATATTTCCATATTTCAACATTCAACATTCAACATGATGATATTCAAATTGTGGGCACTTTGGAAGTTTTTGACACAAGGCTAATTTACCAAGCATCACTGACACAAGTTCGAATTCTTACGTTCATCTCTTCATTTGTAAAAAAAAAATCATGAATGTATTTATACTCGTTGTCAAAAATGGGTTAAATATGAAAATAGGAAGTGTCGTGTCACTGTGTATAGCAAGCTGTCTAGGAGTAGTACTAGCACGCATTTAAATCCGAGTAAAAATGAACAGTAAACAAAACCAATGGAACCATGGCAATAGAAACATATTAAAATATATTTTTGCAGCGTCATGGTCACTTACGTCTTGAAGGGAGATACCATTAAACACGTCCGAACAGAATAGCAGATACAATATACTGTTGAAATTAATTCTGTTATACTTAAATTTCTAGATCTCAAGCAAAAACAAACTGTATTCTTATATTGTTGTTTATCTAATAATGCAAGCGGTATCTAAGTCAACTTTTCATATACGATAGAGTAAATCATTGTAGAGACTTAAACAATTCATGAGCTTTTGTATTGATTATATTTGAGGCACTTAATCTCAGACACAATCTTGCTTGTTTTTCTCTATTATAATTATCGTTCAACTTGTTAATTTTTTACATCCCACTGAATTATATTTAGAGTTGCCTCTCAAATCAACTAAGATAAAATCTTTTATCTCCATGCGTTATTATTATTCTGATTGTATAGACATTGAAATAAATATTCAGGACAAAATCAAGGGAAAGAATTTTCAGTTTTTTAAGAATTACGAACAAAATGAACGACCTCTATTAACATTGATTGTTACTGAATTTTTCAGTTTACCAAAAAATACTGGATATACTGTCGTTACTGGTGTGTAACGAGACCAAAAAATATGGTACACCGATTATTAATGGAATTTAATACTCACTCAGAAGTGACACAAGTTCATTAACCATACACACACACACACACACACA